>UZAN01040575.1:36930-73827 GCA_900618425.1 Echinostoma caproni
TGAAGATCGGCTGTTCGACGGATACGGTCCCCAAGGTTATCTGATTACTGTTTGGTCATAGTCACGCATTCCTGATGTTTAAAAATAGTGAGCAAATGTGTTAGTGTGTGTGTGTGACAACATGAAGCCAACCATTCTGGCTGAAGCAACCATAGTTATAAGGCCGCTGGTCCTATCCATCTGATGAGTGCAGCCGACTTGGTTTTCCCCCACTACACCTCTCAATCCAGCCAAGAAATGACTATTTTTAAAATTTGGAATCCAACTTTGTTGTAGATTATTTCATGGCAAATATTATTACAATAATAATCATATGGTGTATACTAGGTTTCAGTTTGTCTATTCAATATCATGCGGGCCGTTGTGACTATGAAATATGTCAGCACTAGAACAGTAAATTTGTTCCAGCTGTGAGACATTCATTTCAAGAATACTTTTTAACCCATTCTATTAAGACAGGCTATTGGTTTTCAATTCAATATAATTTATTGCGTGAATTCAACAATAAGTTATTTGGTGAAAACTTTATCTTTTCTAGCAATTTTAAATTTATACTTAATAAGAACACAGTATATAAATAAGACCCACCTTTTCTCTGTGCAAAAGAGACTAGAAATGAAGTCAATCAAACAATAAAGCTGAAGCATGAGCTGGCCTCATAAACTTTTTGATAATGAAATTTCTTTCTCTCAAGAAAAATGAAGACAAAAGGATTATGAATGACTTCACGGGCGAATAATAGAGTGTATGATTAATATTGTGATTCACAATGGAGTTTTAACAGAAACTTGCATGTCGAACAGAAAATTATAGATATGTTGGGCATTTTGTTTACACTGCCAATGAATGCGACCGAGTTCGAATGTGTGTGGTCTCTGTGTGTGTATGGTGGGATTCCGTTACGGTGAATGAAATCACTTCCGTTCTCGACAAGTGTGAGAGAAATGCCGTTAGAATCACAATTACTCGATCTAGTCATGCGAGTCATACTTTCCTTTCCGCGTTCTGGCGTTTCAGGTCACGGCGTATCCGAGGAGGACAAGCTTCTATCACGCAAAGATAAAAATGCGATTGATTTTGCCTTTAACTACAGCAAATTGTGGTGCAAATCCTGCAAAGACTTGGTGCTCGGATTGGAAAAACGTGCTTATGCAGGTAAATGAATTGCACTTGTCATCCCTATTTGTCAATTTGTCCCTCTAGCCCATTTTATTGCACCACTCCTCAACCGTTTTGAAATTTTATGATGTAACTTTGTTTGAAGCTAGGTTAAAACAGTCCTACTGTTCGATTGCACCAGCTATCGATTCGGAAAGCTGTACCGCTTTGTATTACCTCATCAGCTGTGCAGTACACAACATTCGGGTAATTTTCAGGTTTTATCCTATCCGCTGACTTGCTTGTTTGCCGTTTCCTTCCGAAATGCGTTTGTATTGCACTGTTAGTCCACCACATATAGATTTTTAATTGTAAAAGCAATCATATCACAACTGTTTAGTTTTCTCGATCAAACATTTCTGATAGATTTCTTGAGAAAATCGGAGTGCTGAATCAACTGAATTTCTATTTTCATTCATTTAAACATCGGTGATATACATCTGTCAGGTCAGAGTTGTTTTATGTCGTCTTTGGTCAGAAACTGTTTCTATATTGTATCTGAAATCGATGACTGTTCAGGGGTAACAGTTTTGGTCATGTTAAGCAGTCATTCATTCACTGAGTTCACATACGAATCTTAGAGTAATTCGGAAAAAAAGAAAACTTATCAGCGTTCGTTAGAAGTCCAAAATCATGTGATAGGATTAACATATGATCCGTTGCATAGCGCAAAAGTACTCCTTTGTTCTATCGCCTTAATGGACCGACGAGGCCATTCTTTCATTCTTTGAATATCGTTCAGCTGTGAATGCATAGGAGGACTTTACAGTTATTCAGTTTTTAGAGAACAACTTATTCCAACTGCCGGTATATTGCAGATTGACACCAATAAATCACTAGAAAAAACCGTCTGTGATAGTTTTTGTCAAATATTCGTCGACTAAAAACATTTATAATTTTGTTTACCAGAAGTGTCACAACGAAAAATCTAACGCTCACATCGAGTTGGCCACATCATTATTGATCTAATATGCTAAAAATACAGAGTATTCAATTTCACGGACAGCAGTGTTCTGAAAACTGGTTGAACATATTGCTTCATTTTGTAAAAACACTGTCCTATTTTCTAAAAAAAATCACCTTCTGAAGTCATCTGATGTACTATACAACCTGGATCACTGACAGCAGCGGTATGCAGTGAGATGGTTTCAGAACAGTATTTTTTTCCATTCGGATTTCTATTCCGTTTTGTGTATTGGTTTTTTTAATAATTTGTTACTGATGTCATAGACTAGTAAACTTGTAACACACCGGAATCGTTGCTTAAAATATTTTCATACCACAATGAGTTCAAACTGTGTGCATATTATTGGAGTTACCATCAAAGATATCACTGACATGATATGATACAATATATCAACGTATTCATATGATCACACACCGCTTTTTGTTTGTTCACAGAAAACGAGGCGTGCAGAGCCATTGTGAAACATTTCCAAGCATTTGAAACCAATTTAAATTCCGTGGTAAGTTTCCATTTAACTGTAGTTGATTTCGATGCAGTGGTTGCAAAATTTTCAAACTTAGTTTGTAAGAGCACTGACGTTATTTTTTCCAACTCTTATTTAGAATGGAGCACCCATGAAGACGCAAACACTCAGTCTGGCTCGAATGGTAAGCCGAATTTGGAGTTTACTGGTGGAACTAAGTTCGGTTCACTTGATGTAACCTGTTTCTGCACCACCTAGTAATCGAACAACAACAACAACAATAGATAAGTCTTTCTGAATTCAGTACTACATAAATACTGAAACGCGAAGAGGAATATAGAAGTTTGCTGCTTAGAGACACTTTTTATCATACTTTCTGTTTACGCGTAAGTTTTAAATAGCTCGTGAGACCTTATCCACTTTCAACCTGTCATTGTGGATGTGCCCCTACCCTCAGATGGTTTCTACAGGAATATCGGATTTCTCCACGGTATTGTTAAGTCACTACTGGATTAGCCATTCAAAAACCTGTGTCATTATGAAAAAAAACTATATAAACTAAACAGGGAGCTTAGTCGTTCGAAACGAGGCCGGACTACTGATTCATTTTACCTATATTGAGCTAATTAATACATTTTTAGTGCATTTTAGTGGGTAAATAATCAGGTCCTAAACTATGTTTTTCTCTTTTTCTGATGGTCAAACATGAAAGATTTTGAGCATGTTTATAAGAGCTTATTATGAGTTGCAACCTAAAGTTTATTATGAAAATAAGTCATTTGATTCGATCAACGTTTGCCCAGTCTTAAGTTTAACCATGTGCAACGTTTCCCAGTAATGAGGATAGAGAAAAACAAAGAATAATGCCATATTAATTATTGATACGGTTCATTCTTGCCCCAGTTTATTGTTTCACAGTATTCTCCAGAGAAATCAACGTATGAACGTGTGCTATGTTTCTTTGAATTCATCATTTCATCCTCATTACAGATGGTCGATCACTGTAAAGAAACCGAAATGCACAATACAAAACGTTGCAGAGAGTTGCTCGAAGTGAGTTCATTCTGATGCATTAGAACGTGCATGGTTGCTTTGTATCCGTAAATTTTACTTACCGCCTTTTTCATTTTGTCTCCAATTATTGTGCTTGGTGACTATTTTCAAACCAGACGCCTTCGTCTGACAAACTCCAAGTCTAACAGATTCCGTTGTCTGATCCATTTCATTCATGACTAAATTTTCCGCTTCTTGCATGCCGGACTATTTACTGCCCGCCCCCGTTGCATTTCATGGTTTATCCACACACAATTCACATTGATCTTGTCGCTTCATACATGTTTCAATCCTTGATATACGTTGTTGTCTGTATGCATCAGAAATTCGTTGATACGTAAAACAGTTTACGTCTGGCCAGTAGGTAACTAAACTGCATAAAATTTTATTTTGGAGCCATTAATACCTCGACGCTTGCAAGACTACTCCGGGCTTTTCAAGATCTCAACTTTAGTGTATACTTTGTTACATACAGATTTCAACGATCCATGGACAAAGAAGTAATGCATAGAAGTATTGGATAGTGATCTTTGTACAATACGGTTATGGTGCAACAAACGATTTCCGTTGGATGTCACCGCCCGCTTTTGTGTTTATGTGGCTATGTGATCATTGATAACGAAAAGTTTTATACGCCGAAATGTGTCAGTCACTTGAATGTTCCATTTGCTGGTAGCATGAAATTGGAAAATTAGAATGAATAATTCATTGCTTTTCATATTAGTGGCTCGATTATTTAAATGACTCGAAGCATTTCAGGTTATTTATTTTTTAAGACAGGCAATCTCATGCCCAAACGCTAGATTATAGTCCATTGGTACGTGTTACTAAAGTAGGAGTTCTTTTTTGAACAAAACATTCAAATATTCCTTAATCTGTAAGCTGATTCCTGATACTGGCTTATTTCTCACTGCTCTGAATTTTACCTCTGAACATTGCATTTGGTGATCAGCGATTGGAATTTGCTGCGTTTTCATTCCGCTTATGATTTCTGACCCACGTTACTTTGTTGAGAACACAATTGAAGAAGAAGAAAAACTGCTCTTCATTATTCAATATCACTTTTCTACATTGGTGTGCGATAACAAGTTGACAAAAACAAGGAGGCAACGGGCAAGCTATGAAATTGCAATCAGTTATTTGAGGTCATCACGAGACGTGGTGGTTCATTTTGTTTGTCGATTATCGAAGGACTCTTCGTCGATAGCCATTCACTCATATCATTCTATGCATTCTCATCCAGGGCACACATATTCGTGTTTTAAAGGTGCTAAGGTTACAAAACGATTCTTTCGCAAACATTTAAATGTTCTTTGTTGTATCTCTCTGTTTGTCACTGAAAGCTGACTACTACCAAAGAGACAGAGATTTGTGCCGGATTCTTTTTATCATTTTATCCACTTGGAACATGCAGTCTAGAGTTGCTAACGTAGTCAATCTGTAAATGTCTTATTTCTGAAATCTAACTTATGGATACTTTGACGAATAGCTGTCTGCTGTTTTGCATTCATTTTGACTCGACACGTTGCGCAAACCGAATGTTTGCCTATTCCCAAATATAAATGGAGGTCATCTAACGTGCATGAGACTGGTTCACAAATTCCAGTGTTGGTCAGCTGAGTACCGTTCACCAAAACCTAGTCAGCTGGTTATTTCTCGATGAACTTTCGGATTCTTTTATTTTTATATTTTATAATTTTCTCCTACCAAGAATGTAGTTATAATCTATACTTCAGCTGAAGTGAAAGTATAAACTGTATAACAACGCAGAGATTAACTTGCCTCGATTCCACAATGATCTTCCTAATACTATCCCCTGAGTAGATTCTTGATTCAATTTTTTAAATTTTAAATTCGAAATCGGCATACAAGAATGAATCACTCAGTAATTTAGTTATGTTTTAACAAATTGAAATGGGTTGAAGCAGCCTTTTTAGATGATAGTAAATCATTCATAAAGACAGCTCAGTTTTGCTCATCTGACTATCAGGGTACGAGAGTTTCACTTTGCGACTGGGAAATAGAAAAAATATTTGAATCAAGTAGTGCATGGTTTTTATCATCATTTTGGCCCTGAGTCTGGGTGAAGACCATATACGCAAATTGGTGTGAAGATCTACATGCAGCTGAGGGTGGGAAAAGAAGAGATAACATGTTCCTGGACAAAATGATCATCACCTTTCAAGTGAGCATACATACTATTGTGAAATTAATTGACTATTACTATGTTCGTCCTGGATAAAGTAAATTGGCCCTTCTAGCTGATAGGTCGAGAACAAAAAGCAGTCTACTGCAACGGACCGAAAATTGCACTACCTAATTCAATGCGCGCGCACACACACAGGTCGTTCAAATAACAATACACTGACGGCGTAAACCTAGCAATTTTGGCTTGTTCCGGTTTCGATAATGGCCTCCAGCGAAACGATTACACCATCATGCAGTTAGCATTTGGGAAACAAGAGACACGCTAGTTTTATTCCATCTTGTTGAATTTCTATAAACCTCGCTTCTAAGTTATATTTGCGTAGGAAACGCAGCACAGAAAATAGTTTTGCGAAGAATAAAAAAACTTCCCTAAATCATGGAAGGTTCTTTAACTGAAACATTTCGAACAGCTAATTTGTTGCCGGTAAATTACCAAACAAACAAATGTATCAATTTCTGCTCCCCCGTTTGCATCCGATTAAATCGCCTGTGCTAGTCACAACTAGTTGACATAAATCTTCCACACAACTACTAATTGGTTCACAGCGTTTGAGCATAATGGATCCTAATGCAAGGTCTTACGTCATACGCATTTCGGCCCAGACGATTGGTCTTTTGCCCCGGGCATAGCTGTTTTTGTTATACAAACACACGCGCACTCACTGTATTGAAAAAAACTAGGAATGCGTATGTCACCGTTCCGCTGTACTATAGTATCACTTGACATATTCATCTATGTGGGGAAAATAATCAGTTGCAGTTTTCATGCAGACGTCTCACCTGTCAGGATGCATAAACCTATTCTTTTTTTAACTTGATCTCTTCTTCAGGTGCAACCGTTTGACATATTGACACCATGAGCCGTTCAGTTTGCACTCAGTTTTTCGATTGAGCAGATTATGCGGAAAATTGATTCCACCTTAATGTGTACATGTTTTTTTTTATTCTGGCATTTCTCATGCTATGTAACTCCCACCAAGGTCGTAAGGGACTTCTCAAGACCATCTAAAATGCTCGAAAATGGAAAGAAACTAAATTACTATGATGAACAATAGTTTCAATCTTACACAATCATCGCTGTATGAGCACCGGCCTTGCTGTAGATTGTTTTAGCAATAAGGTGCATGCACACAATAACTAAGCATGATCGTGGTCTTACGTACGGTTCACGGATTTTCAACTGTAGGTCATGCGAGGTTTTTTGTTTACGTTACGTTTCACTTTGTCGAACTGAAAGTTCCTGTTACTTTGACCTGTAATTTGTGTGTAAAAAAATGAATAATGTTCTTCAGTTAGCTGTTTAGTTGCTCATCTTATTTCGGCTTCAAATTACGAATAGTAACTCAAAGAATTAGATCAAATATATGCCTCAAGGTAAGCATCATCTCGTAAGATACGGTACAGGTGTGTGCGATGTAAGCTGTTTAGTTTTATTTTGCATCGTCAGAGGACATTTAACGATTGACTGATTTTTTGTAAAATATTGGATTGATTTCTCTCTAAAAGAACAACTAAACAAACTCCTGAAGTCGATTAGTTTAGTATAATTGGTCCTTTCTGTTCTACGCAGCGCAGTAAGATTTGTTTCACGTTCGATTTGTTCTATCCCTTGATCTTCTAGACAGGAGGACTGCGACGTCAAGTGCTATGGGTTGCCGAGAAATCCACGACGATTAAGTTCATGCTCATACAGGCGTGCCAATAAACTGCATCGAATTTCTCTTTGGGCCTCCATAGTGATGTTTAGTTTTAAGTGCCAGATATCTCAATGTACTACATACTTCTACCTTTTCATTTGTATTATCTCCTCCAACGCGCCGTCATCAGCGTGGCCATCACTCACGTTTTACAGGTGTTTTTCACTCAAACAAGATCTGATTCTGATCCACAAACTAAATAAATTCTTTTTGAGAATCAATAACTGACAGTGGATGGATGTCGATTTCCGATTTGTAGTAAATAATGGGAAAGCAATAGTCTGATTTCGGGGACACCTATTCTCCTTCTTGTTCTTCTTGTTCCGAAATCAAGTGCGATTGTCTTCTTACGATTTCCAAACTAGTTTTTTTAATTTTATTTCACAGCCCAGTCTTGGTTAGATATCACTTGTTAAATTAAAAAAAACTGGATGCATTATTCCACAGCTATCGTTTGTCACAATCTGACTCAAACGAACTCGTGACCAGCTTGCAAACATGCGAGATAGGCTTTTGCGGAAATGACCGTGACTAAGCCAAGTGAATGTTTGTGCGTGCGCGCATATCTTCAAGAAGGAGAATTTGACCTCTATCACAAAATCTGATTAGTATGCAAATAGAGGCAAGCGCTTAGTGGGACTCGTCGTGCTCTTTGCTTCGGTCACCATACTACCCATACACTGTTGAGTCAGAATTGAAAAAAAATCGATCACTATTGGACGCCAAAAATAATAAAAACTGAGGGAACACCGGGTTGCTTTAGTTAATAATTATATGATGCTTTTTCGTGCTTCATAACATTAGAATGGTTTGTGAATGATGTTATATTAATCGATTAGGTTCTCACGTAGTTCTTACAAATTTATAAGGACATTAAGTTGATGGGTCTCATTCTGTTGAGTGTAAGTAAATCAGGCTCCATTATTCATCGAAAAGAAGATATTAGTAAAATACTTTCTCCGATTTCCGGAAAAAATCCAAATGGTTTAGCGGTACCACGGACACCTCTGTATGCTAATTGGCTGTAAGTGATGCACACCTGCGGTATGATTGTGTTGATTGAATAATGACCTTAAACCTCCTCGTGTTTTGATGATTGCAGATATCTGGAAATTTTCAACTTAAAAAATATAGACTTTCTATTACTACTCATTTTCTCGGTGCAAATTAAACAAAATTACTTGACCACTTTTATATCAATGGAAGTGTTCTGTGAAAATCGTGAATGGAAGTCGATACAATATTGATAGAACAGTATTACTCTACACGAATGCACTCATCCCTGTTGACAAAAGTTTGTTTCAGTAAGTAAAAAGTCACGTCATTCCCTCATAAAATAAAAGCTCAATATGTCGTTCGGGTGCTATCTTTTTCCTGTGTCGATAATGGTAAAACTGACCAAAATTAATTTTCGAACACCTTTGTCATACGTGAACATAGTTGATCCGGGGAGGGGTGTGAGATTCTCAACTGCTTATTCGTTTTAGGTTCACTATTGATCACATACTGAACTCATTTATTTGAGGACAAGAACTGCGAGCTAAGCGACAGTCCCCAGTCGCGCACAGTTTTCAATCCTTGCTGAGTTTTTTTCTTGCTAAGATGCTTGTGGGTCGTTGTGCATAAAAAGAGCTATACAGATTATGCTACAACTAATGAAGTAATTTTTGGATAAGCGGTAATCCCTATCAGACAGCCAGATACGGTTTTAATTTGTATCCTTTATGTTTTTTATGCTTGCGTACCTTTTGATGTTTTCTTAGATCTCTTTGCAGTGCAAAAAACATTGTTTGAACCGTTCAGCTACCATACTGGAATTATTTTTATTTCGTTGAAAGTAAAGGTCTCTCCAACCGGAGGTATAATTATTGAAATAAAAATTTTGCTTTGTTTGAAAAGCTGCAGTTGCATTTCAGAAAGTTTAACAAATAATGAAATCAACGATGTAGTTATCTAATTTGCTCCACTTCATTTATCTGGTTTCAACGAAACATTAATAAAACGTTATTTGATAATCTCCGGGGTAGCAATATTCATCAAGATATTTTAAATGTGACCAAGGTTTCCACTTGATTCGTTTGACTGAGCAATGGAAAGAGGGAGTTAGTTGCATTTATGCTGCATCCTTATGCTATCCTCCTATCGTGAGAAATAATTGTATTTTGTGGTAAGCGATATCTGCAAGTAGTATTGCAAATCTAGAGGAAATGTTTTCTTGTGGACTATAACTCCTTAGGACACAATGCGTTTATCGTCTCCGTTCATTCCTAGTGATTTGAGCAGACCTTTGCGATATGCAATGTTTATTAAGAAGTCTAATAAAGCTCACTTAAAGTATTTATTGATGTTATAACTGATTTTTTTCTTATTACGGATAACGAGAATATATACATGCAACACCTGTTTTGTGTATGCAAACATCCGTCTGTCAGTGAGTTGAAATTCGTAACCTGGATAAGCTATTCCTTCCAAACATATTTACCTTGTGTTTAGTTTCATTCTTAGTTTGTACTCCGCATTTCTCCATTTTGTGAAATATTAATTATTTATCCCTTTAAATCCAATAATTAGAGTACAGTTTTCAGTTAAAGTTTTACGCGAGCATCTCACTTTCCAACTCCCCCCTCCGTGAACTGCTTCGTTCTCTTGCAGTTCACAGTAGACCATAATCTCTAAACTGAAACATTTTCATTCTGTGTAAACCAACAATACAATTCATTATTTTCCTCTACCCCAACAAATAGAATGTGAGAGACTTCCGGAGTCTCGGAGGCTGGCGTTTTGGTGTATACGTTTTACGTATATCATATTATGTGCTTCAGATTGAACACTTTCATGTTATCATATCCATTCGCTTTTTGACTCGTAGCTTCCAATTGAAATGTGAGCTTGCATGAATGCATGCATACCGGAAAAGGTTACACAAATACTAATAGGAGCGACCGTTCCTTATTGATCTGAATTTCCCCGATTTATCCGGCAGTCCGTGCCAAGTGCGTGTCCGCTCTCGGCTATATTGATGGGATTTTCTCTCATACTTGTCCTACCTCAGAGGTAATTGTTCTTTACTCATTACTAAATACGTCATTTACAACCACCGTTTTGTCATTTGAAGTTGATCCTCTTCGAAAATATTCATATTTTATTCGCTTTTTTCTTTTAGATTCGGCCGGGTTTCAACTCTATTGATCAGTTTCTAAGGGTTTTATCATGATTGGTTTAACTGAACCCAGGAAGGGGGTAGCTTTAAATGGATAGGTTTTTCCCGCAAAATGAAGCTTCGAATTTTGTATCATTGTATCTTGTTCTGTGATTTCACACACAACGGAAACATGAATGCCGATTTGTCATTCAAGGCAGCCTTAAGATTGCCAGTACAAATCAATGAAACACTCAAATCGCCTTCCCATCATAGGCTTTTTTGTCGAACGTTTCACGCTCTTAAACAAATCCTAATAAAATGCTGTTAAAAGGTTGCTCATGGAACAAAGTTCGCATGCCGCACATTATTACTGATGAAATTTTGAATACAGTGCAGCTGTTTCTTTCCTGTTACTAATCGCTGGCGGTTAGTTTGTGACGGCTCAACTGCTGTCAAAAGTCCAAGCAGCAAGTAATGAGCGATTCTCATGGTCAATATCCAGTACAGTACGTTCTTATTTTTTAGTGGTATGTAACGCGCTGTTTGAGTGGTAAACGCATTTCGAGTTCTAAAGCCTTCTGCTATTCGAAATAATATAAACGTAGAAAATGCGATGAGTATATTCCCCTACGGAAGGAGTAAATATAGGTATACCACGCGGACGAAAAGCAATAAAATACAACTTCTTTTTGGACTATAATATATTTTCATTCATAGACTTTTTACTTAGTCACTGGTACCATTAATATGTAGCCAAATTAATTCCTAATTTCATTAAAAAAGCAAATTTTGAGATGATGCTAGTTCATCTGCTAGAGATTTTGTATCCGATTAAACCGAGTAAAACGGAATCGTAAATCAGCTGTTACTCTGCTCTTCGGATTGATCCAGCTGGTATACTTATGTTCTTTATATATCCGCTTGCATATGATCGCAACACTGATTTTATCGGTGAGGTTTCGATCGATATACCACGGTCGTCTGTATTGGAGCACAATTCAGTCACAGGTCTACTTTGTCCTCCCGTCACTCTCCCTTTTCTACGATGACCTCAATGTCGCGACGCATCCATTACTCTTGGATGTTTGCACCTGTAAATCTACGCGTAACATATTGAGTCTCCATGCAAATTTGCTAGCAGTTCAACTCTACGTGGCAAAACAATGGTTTGGTGCAATGGAAGTTCTTATTACGGTATCTGATAAAAACAACAAACAAAGGCAGCAATATATACCCACGAATTCAGTATATGAACTCGGTTTGTTTACACGGATCAGCTAACAAGGAAAGTGGAGCCAGAACGACGCGTCAACCGTGGATACATCGACAAAACAAAATGCGTTCACAGTCAACGTGATTAAATATACGGTTAATAGTGAGTGAAAATCGAAACCAAATGCAATAAAAGTGCGAATAATACAGGTTTTCTTAAGGTAATTTTGAAACAACGAACACTTCGGGTCCTTTCATCATTAGCGATAACTGAAATCATTCTCTGAAGAAACGAATTAAACGAAAATCTTCTATGTATTCTGGAGTTGTGGGGACGTTTGAGGAATGGGGAAATGTTTTAGGTTATTGTTTATCTTCATCATAAACGTACTTATTTTGCACTGCCGGGGAAACATTTAAGCACAAACGAATAGTTCCATCAACGATGCTTGTACCATATCTGCCACGATCCATTTTCAAATGTTTACCAAGTAATTTAGAATAAAAAATGCAGTTTAACGAAAAAGGTTTTTCCGTTGACTCATCAATTGGCCTGTACGTCACATTTTATATTACATCATTCTGTATAGAAAAGAGGAAACAATATTATTGGCTTTTCAAACGTTAATTGCGGTTGTTGTTTTCCGTCTCAATTTCGCAAAACCGGATTTGGCTGATCCTACCATCGAAACTTACGATTGATCCGTGTTAATTGTATGATTTGTGGTGAGATTTTGAGGGTGAGATGGAGGCGGAAGAGGATGAAGATGAGAGGTGGAGGGTGACGGTAGGTTGAGTTATTTCACAAATTGGTTTTGGGCTCACAAATGGGATAAACTAGATGAATTCCAACTGCATCTGCGGTGGTTTCGGATTCGGTTTTTAATCGGCTTTGATCTGCGACCCCGAACACACTAGAGAGGCCGAAATGTTTCAGGCACACTCACTGTGTGATCGGAAGAGGTGTGAAACGATGGTATTTGCAATAGTTTTAATCACACTAATGTTCAGCCAGACTGGATGATGTTCTTGAACTCGTGTAGATGGACGCCTGCTCGTGCGGCCCATATACGTTGCTCCACAGGAACACGTAAACAGGTACATACAAACTGAGACTGCAGAAGCAGGAATCATGTCTTTGAGCTGCGAACACAAGGTCGGTCCGGACGTAAATACAACACGTAATTTTGCCGCGTGAAAAGTATTCTCCAACGCAGTTCTTAGTTCTGCGGCTAACCAACTCCGCGATTGTATTCCCTTTGAAAGGAAGAGAAATGTCAACTGGCCTCTCCTCTGCGCTTGAAAGTCTTTCCCTCGAACGGTTATTTCGCAAAACGTTCTTGATAGCAATTTTGTGGGAAAACATTACGAATGAATGATAGTTTCGCATTTATGGTTTCATCGGTGATGGGCGATTTTACTTTCATGACGTTTGATTTAGCTTTGTGTTGTGGCAAATTAGCCAAACCAGTAGATTTGATTGGCTGCATTCGTGGGTAGCTCACCTCCCTCAAACTATCTGGTGTAGACTGTTTTAAAACCGAATCGATGTACATAATTTTTATTTTGGTAAAATTCAAACATGTATTATTATCAGGTTCTGGTTTTGAAACATCTACAAAAGCCTTCTGCAGCTACATGTGTCACTCTCGAGACTATTGCTCCCATCTTCGGGTTAGAAAACAGTAATTAATCAGCTTTTTGAAAATTCTTTATACTACAGTATCTAAACCTCAAATAGTACTATCCATCTCACAGTTTAAACATTTAACAGACATGATTGCTTGACCACATTGAGCAATACTGAAAGAACGCTTACTTTTTGTATGCCACGTATTAAATTCATTAGATTTCATTGAACTCGATCTTAAAGTCTTTCTTCAGCCGTCTGTTTAAATCCCCATCGGCTATTTGTTTCAGCCACCATACCTAGGTCGATTTTGCGTTTGAAGTTAGGTATAGGTAGGTAAATGGTTTGAATAGTCGATCACTTTCGTGAGGTTTCCGTTTGGTTTGAGCCGCGGACGTTTGGTTGTTTAACTTTCTTCGCCGGTTATGTGCATATTTATCAATCAGTATGAGCTTGCGTGGAGGCTGAGTTTATTGATCGATTTAAACATGTGCCATTCAATCAGTGACTTTGGCAGCCTCACATGCTGCTTTCTCTGAACCGATCGACTGAGAGGACCACCCAAATTTAGTCAATATGCAGCCGCGTGCACTGGATAAATAAGAAGCGGTTCTGCGTTGCCATGTTTTACCAATCTATTCCCATTGTCTGCTGGTATATTGTGCAAATGTTTCCCCTCAAGTGGCGTGTATTTTCTATCTATCAACATTGCTCTATTTATTGTTATCCCATTTGAAATGGAACTATGATCCTTACTTTTCTGGAATCAGATTAACCTTCCTGAAGTGCCAGTCTGAAGAATGAAAAAACAGAGTATTGTCCGTCAACTTTGTTTTCGGTAGAGTTTAGTTTCCGGGCTCAGCCAACAAGAAATTCTGTTGTATAATCACAAGACTACTCACCTCGTTTAGAACTTCAAACCGGTTTATAGAAACCAGACCATAAAAATACTCGGTAAAGGATGGTTGTTTATTACCGAAACATTTTCTAAACATTTCCTAGGCGACTAAACAAAACTCACTCTGTTCTGTCAATCAAATAAACCTCAAATAAATTCCTTAATAAGGCACAGCATTGAGGAATAAGTTGCAGATATTTACACATTAATGATATAGTTATTCATAATCTGTTGAAAATACCCCGAACAGACATAATACTTCTGAATGTGGAGCGGTTCATGGACGCCTACTCAATAATCAAAATATTTAGTCTATTGCTTTTTCACGCTGTAGGTAAATTACGCGCCCACCGGCCAAATGTCTCTCTCTTGTTCGCATTCTTTCTACATAGTACTTCAACATCAGTGTACATATGCATTATATTTCACACCATCTACACCGTATTCGGTTTTTACACAAACGTAATATTCAAAGAGAACAATGCAAGGCGAGCCACGTACTCAAAATGCATCACAAACCAGTTCGGTCTGCAAGAAGCACACGAACACAAACACACACCAAACAATGATGGTCTCATTCATCAGCAAACTGTCTGGATTGTTTATTCACTAATTTCTACATAAATACTATGTACATTTCACGCGTTCAAAATAAAATAAAAAACTGTAGAATCGGGCTGAAACTCGAAAATGTATCTGAATTCAATCAGTTTTGCCACTTCCAAACACTATCCTGTTTTGCATCCTGTCTCTGTGATTTTCGATAGGATTTCAGTTTCCTTCACATTAAAATCGATTCATACGTTGTAATTGAAATGTTTTGATTGGTGAATTTTGTTTCTACTGGGAACAATCAAACAAATATCGTGAAAGCGAACAACTTATTTCCACTTGGTAATTTACATGTATCGACTTCAGTAGAAGTGCAATAGATTTTCGAATTATCCATGATGTGATCATAAACGATGTGGAAAATTGTCCCAATAAAACCGATAACTGACTAAGGTTACCATTTTGTCATTTCTGGTAATCTGTACTATTAGGCTCAGCTTTTTGCATTCCGTTTCTCAACTTACTTTGCTCCGCATTTAAAACAGTTTTCAAGACAACTTGGCCTGATTAATTAAGAATGCTTTTCATATGGTGGGTTTCGAACCCATGAATGGATGTTGCCTTTGCTTTTTTACAGCTGAGCTATGAAGCCACACCGATAGCACTGATGTTTTGACATGGGATTCACCCATCGAGCTTACAGAGGCATATGGCATTCGCCAGGTGGCACAGATAACTGTCACAATTAACTAAGAGGTTCATTGGCAAAATTGGATGGTTGTTTCCCGATTTTCTTGATTTCAGCATCAGTCAACGAAAAGAAAATCACTGTCGTGTATAAGCCGTTCTCATTTAATGAAGTTGATCCGTGTACGTTAGATTTGTTTTCCCCCGTTAGTAGAACAATTTACAGACCACTTACTGATTCGTCCACGTTTTGGTTTGTAATAAATAGGTATTGACTCGACAACGAACCTTATTTGAAAAAACTCGCAAGTTTCTTAAAGACAAATGGAAAGCAGATGTAAAGCGCATGCTGGACGCGGAAAACAGTCTGATCAAAACAAAATCCGCATATTATCAGCGTTGTCAGACAGGAGTCAAACTGCGCGAAGAATTAGCAATGGCCCAGAACCAACTGAATGAAATGAATGCTGGTTTGGTAGCTTCTGGGTTGGGTTCCGGCAGCACCAGTGGTCCAGTTAGCCCTGGTCCCGGATCTGTTGCTTCGGGACAGACTACTTCGTTGGTCAATACATCGAGTGGAACAACTCAATCTCAGACGGTGGGAAGTACGGCAAGCTTGACTCAGGATATCACGGATAGTGCGCCTGACTCTACGGCTACATCGTCCTCGTCCACATCGAACCAAGTGGCGAAGCAACGTGCAAAGGTCGAACGACTGGAGAAACAATTGAGTGATAATGACAAGAAGGTAATGCTTTTCAATATAAGTTAAAATATCATGGAGTTTGTTCAGTGTATCTCAATACAACAATTAATGTTACGCTTCCCTTATACCCGATAAATGTCCCCAGGTAACTTTGAATTACTGTGCATTTTTAAATCCTCGAGATGAATAACACAAGCAATGCCTCAAGGGCACTTGTGATGTGTGCACAATGGTAATGTATACTAAATACCGGCTTAAGAAATTCTTTCATCTACTGTTCCTGACCATCTAGGTGTAGAACTAGATTTTTCCAAAACATTTCCACACTTGGCGGTCGTTCAATGTTTGCCCGAGATTCCAAAATTTGCCCATTATTCATGAGAACACAATATTTGAGTGAACCATTGTTTACAGTGATTCATCCACTACCCTGGACCAATTACATTGACATTTAGTGTGTTTCAGAATTTTTCTTTCACTCGTTCCAGTTGAGAGTGGCAATATGGATTTCTTTAGCCTTGGTGTGTATATGGTTCGCTCGCCGCCACAGCGGTTGCAAGGTAGGGTTATCTGTTCTCGTAAACATACGTCTGGTGTGCGTAGTCAAATCCTCATCAGTCTGACAGGGGATAGTGTGTGAAACGAAAGTAACATTTTAAGGGTTTTTAGGGAACTCAGTGCATGATCAGAAAAGCGGATTAAGTGTCATCGAAAGACTTGAGTCAGTTTGGTGACGAACTAATTCCTTGCGCTCCCTCAAGCTACATCAGCAGTAAATAGTGGTATGTATTCATTGAAGGAAATTGTCTTGCAATGCTGTCAATACCTTTTACAAGAAAAACGTATACTACCAGCGCAGGTAGAATGTATTTATGATTGGTGTTCTTATAATATTGTGTGCTAAATGCAACTTACTCTTCTATCTTTTGTTCGTAGCACCAAAACAGCGTCACCTTTTAGGGGGAGATAGATATACAACGTTTTCTTTGGAGGCCTCTTAAATATTGTCATTTCAGATGAAGGTTATCAATGAATCGTTCGCGATACCCATTACTTTTAAGCATATCTTGTATATTGAGTGCTTCGTATATTAAGGTGGATTAGGATACCTCGAGAAAATGACAGAACTATTGACAGAAAGTCACGTAAAGCACAGGAAGCAAACAAACTGGGCGATACACCCACTGATTTTCTCTGCATTTGGATTCATGAGAATGCAAAGAAACCTAATCATATGTTTTACCTCAAGAACAGGAAGTTTACGTTCCGGATCCTGGACAGATTCAGTGATAATTTATCTGTATAGTGGTTTTCGAGTTCTACAACCTGGCGCAGTTAGTTATTAGGGAAAAGCAATCAACTATCACAACATTATTCAAGGTTTGAACAACTTTTTCAGGTAAAATGACGTGTGCGATGATCAAACGCGTAAAGGCACAATGAATACTAAACCGAATTGAACTACTGTTTCGTTTGACCAAACGCTTTGTTCATTTTTTACTTCTCAAAGAGGAATATTTTAAGAAAATTCAATGGATTCAACGTGTTATTGAATAGTTCAGTCGCAGAGCTGTCTATTTTAGGGGNATGGTACTGTCCCATCAAAAGGTCTGGGGTAGGCCAGTGTTCGATCTAAATAGCCTTTGTTTGGAATAAAATATCGTTTCATTCTGTATCAGGCCGTGCCAATTTTCGTTGTGTATGATGCAACTCGTTACTTTTGTTATTCTATTTTCTTTTAACTTTGTAAAGGTTCGCTCTGCACCAGTGATCTTTCTCGTTATCTATCTTTCCCGTTATCTATCTACTGACTTATTTGCCAAATCATTAATATAACACGGGTTACGACGGTAGTGACAATTTCAATCACTTTGGCTGATCCTGAACAATATTAATTCTGTTTCTGATCAGACTGACGAAATTAACCCGGTCAATTATTGCGTAGATTCTGATAGGCTCGGCTATACATATTTCTCCGGCGTCTCAGATTTCAAGATGCATCATCCGTACATGGTTGCCACTTATAAATCTGAGACTAATGGTTATTCACAGATCATCATTTTATTCCACCTTGCTTGCCGTCAAATTGCAGGAATGATTATATTCTGAAAGACCACCAGTGACACTTTTCAGGATGCGGAGCATTCTTTCCTTTCCAGTTCTCTGTATTGTTAAATGCAGTCTAAAACCGTGAATCCCATTCCAAAGTGGCAATTGTAGTCCACCAATAAGTCGTGATCCGTCTACCTATTTGGTGTTCCAGAAAGGATGAACACTCACTCAGCTGGTATAACTCTTCTGCTCTTCGAGTGTAAAAGGGCGTCATGTGCAATTTCTAACAAAAATGACCGGAAGATTTATCTTTGTCTTCATTTTTACAGGGAACTGTTTGTTCGAGTAGTGAAACGGCTCTTAACGGTGCTTGGGATAGCCCCTCAGGTTTTATGCACACGAGATCCTTTAAATGAATCTATGAAGTTAATTTCTTATCCTATGAAATCAAAGAACTATAATAATATCATATTTATTGTATGTGTAGCAGAATTTAATCAGAACGATGGCATCCAAAATTTAATCCCTACATTTTCAAATAATTAGTGAACGAATAACAGAGATGTTGGGTTCATTTAACGATAGGCAGTAAATAAGGTTCGATGTTTCGGACAGGCAACTTGCAATTCTTTGTTGTCCAAACCCTATATGAAATATCTCAAAAACAGTTTACATTTCACTTGAACAGTTCTTTTCGAAACCGCTCTCAGGCCTCATTCATTTGTTTGTGACAGCGTACATTCACTTGTCATCAGTTTATTGGAAGCGAATATAATTTGAGGACGAAACGGAAGTTGGAGATCGGGTATGTATGCCCATCAATTGTCAATTCAAGGTTAATAACTGTGAACTTATTTATTTTCCAACAATACATCCCTGCCAGAGTACCACTTCGATCAAAGGAAATCGATAATAATATAAAATTGTCCACTATTTGAATTACTAAACTTTGCCAAGCTGCACAGCTTTCGCTCGAGAAGCGCTTTGGAAATCCTATCCACGGGTCGAAGAACAGAACTACATGAAATTACCAACTATTTGTCGAATACAATTCTGTCGTAAGAATAATGATCCAGATGCACATAAATCGACCCACTGGTTGGTGATGTGGAGGACTGACGCATTACTTCGTGTCATTATGTCCTGTCTTGTTTTGTGTCCAACGTCAATACACCGGCCTTACCTGACAATCATGGGAATATGGACAGGAATCTGAATTGGTTGCGGAAAAGGAAAGCACCAATTGATCAATGTGTGTACTACGTGTACTGCATCTCGCCGTAACTAATTGGAACACTTTTTCTCATCGATCGAGTTGAAACAAATAATGATCGAAAAGTCATGTACTTAAATCTCGATTTTGCATCACCAGCACACTTTGTTAGGGAAGCGACAATTTATGTAATCCGGAGGGGATATTTTCGGATAGAAACAATTTTATTGATAAAATCAAAAGAACGAGTTCTTCGGAATGGTCTGTAAGATGTTCCAGGGAACAAATCTCATCAGTACTTATTTTTATCCTTGCATTTTTGATGTGCGCCTAAACAAAGTTTGAACAGTTTTACTCTTCAAGTTGCGAAATATTTTCCCCGCTCTAATCCAGGAAATTGAACAGATGTATGCCTATCGAGAAGCAGTTGAACAAGCCAATCATCGTTTGTGTGAGTTGGAAAAGAGCAAGGTACGTTTTAATTCCACACTTGTAAACAGAAACTTTTCAATTTACCACGCCTTCTTTCCCACCTCACGGATATTCATGGTTTCAGAAAATAATCTCAGATTTATCTAATTTCGGTCTGGTTTGGTTCAAATCCAGTTAAATATTCAATGTTCGTCTTTGGTTACCATATAATATCATTGGTATGACATATTTTGGACAGTAATTTGTACTGAAATAACAAATGCGGCATAATGTACAGACATGTTATTTTCACTTCGCATACCCTCGAACACTGAGAAACAAATTGGTTCTTCTGTTGTTTCACCGCCGATTGCGTAGAATCATTGTAACAATTATACGATAGCCTAAACAGTAAAATAAAATTTATTTCCGTAAACAATCCTGGTTTTCCACTTTTTTTCCGGAAAAAGCGTTCATTTGTCTCCCGTTTTTATCGGGGTTGGGCGAATAGATATTTATCAGTTGAAAAAGTGTGCGAAAAATCTTGGACTTCTTTTATCGGTGTCCAGAAACGATTTTTGGTCCAAGTGCATATTTTTAGGGTGAGAGTAGCGTAGACAGTGGTGCTGTCAGTCTTTCTTTTAGATAAGACAAGACAATTGACCTATAACAAAACCATACATGACCCGGTTCATTCAATGGATGACAGTTAATATCAATATTCGTTGGCAATTTTCACACTATTGGACATAAGGGTTTCGGTGTACGAGTCTTTCTCATGAAATGAAACTCAGTTAACAATCGGGACCTCAAAGGCCAATTTTCTTACGAAATTTTATTAGTTCTTTGGAAGCATTTACTATGCGCCATTGCGGTTTCTTCCGGATCACCAAAGCTAGGCACTCGAAACCCGATTGGGATTAGTTGAACTGAACAAAACAGTTCCTCTCCGAATTTATTGGGTTCCCATTGTGCTATAAGAAATCGAGATATGTTTTACCCTGGATGGTCGAACTATGACAACATGTACTTAGCTCTCTTTTTATGTTCTCCATTCATATATTGGAGTCAGGAATCGTTTGTTTTTCTTTAGAAGTGCAAACCTACTTTACATTTCCAGACTGGTCGTTTACAGCTGATTTTGATTCGTCTCAGAACCTCTGCAAACACGGTTTCACTTCTGCTTGTGGTCAGAATCTGATGGACTGCCGATTAGATCTGACAACAAACCAAATGAATAGGTAAAACGCTAATCAAATAATGACATCAATGTGGTAGCTGAAAATGTTTAGACCTGAACTAAAGCACTCACTGATTTACTGAGCGGGAAGCAGTTTTTTATTTGAACCCTACAGAACGTGTGCAGTTTCACTAACTAATATAGAATTGTAGTCTGTGGTCGGTTACATCACCGACTCGTTTTGTGAGTTATCGTGGAAGTATTAGAACTTTTGAAATTATAATGTTTTTCAGGACATCATAACGAATGTTGCCCCAAAGCTGACAGATTAACGAATAAGGTTTGTGGCTTCTTTTGCCCCGGCTGCCTAATATAACACTCAGTTTCGCACCGATATTAGACTTCTATTTGCAAACGTTTCGTACAACTGAAGATTATCTCATGCTTAATTATAAATGTTATCCGCATATAGGTATGCACAATGCATATTTAAATGAATCGATTTTCAGTGAACTGGACTTTGATTCGAAAGAGCGGGTTTTCCGGTAGAGTTTAAGTATCATAAAAACTCTGTTACTTTATCCACTTACCATATGAGATCTATGGAATTCATAAACTGCCGCTTACGTGGATCACTTTATCACATCAGTATTAAGCTTTAATTTGCACTGATAAGTGGCCGTTTTGATTACTCTATATCGGTTAATGATAAAAGAGTTGGAATGCAAATCCAGAATGCAAGTAAACTAGGTCTTCATTGAAAGTGATTAGATACAGGAGCATCGGCTTTTGAGACATTCGATCACACGAGTTCATTGTATTTAACCGGTGATGGTGGTGGTCCTTAAGTTTTCCAGCGTTCAGAGTGTACAGCACAGTGCCGGAGCACAAATGCGCCTTGAAAATATGTGGCGCAAAAGTCCGCTGGGATCCTTGTATACAAATAATGCAAGCGGTATTTTACCTGAAGCCTACTTTTGGCTTAAATTTATTTTGGAAAACACTTTTTATCAAGGTTCTTCTGTTACTTCTTTTCTCAACTTTGTGGAAGACGCAGAGTTTGTTTTGCAGCACAGAATACATGCAAAGCTACGAAAATCCCTCCTAATGAAAATATAAAGAGTTAGTTTTGGTAAAATGCCATCTGCACAATGTTTCACTTGTGGACCAGCGAACTTTGAGAAAAAGTGCTGAAATGTAGGGTTTTAGTTGCGGATTCCAATACAAACGTCAGAACTATGACTGACGTGTTTATTTAAGCTGTTAGATTCATTTTCTCAAGTTTGTGATTATCGAGTTTTGTTTATTAATGTTAGCAGAGTACAGTTATTTTAGTTCGCACATTTATCAATAACGCTACAGATCATGGTTGCCAATAACTCTAAAACCCGGTACTCACCCTTTGACCCATGGGTGTAATTAGACTCAAAGTGGTCGCAGAATGAGAACAAAGTTCATTCCAGAAATTTACTCGGGTACAGGTTTATGTTTTGGCAAGCGTCACGCTAAATCGATAGATCTTGTGCTTTTGTAGTACCGATTTGTACATTATATTTTTGCATGGTGGAAAACATTTTTTAATTTGTAATGACCGGCAGTTATTATAGTAAACTGTGATATCCCGCAACAATTAATCCTTTTATATACAAATGTTAAGGAGGTCAATGTCTAACAGTGAGCATGAATGACTACCGTTATCTTTTAGTATTCACTCAGATCAGAGTTACGAGAGTTAACACTAAGTAGAGTTTAGCTAACATGCAGCAAAAAACCGGTATTTATTATTTGCACACTATATCTTTCATTGAACCGGTTGGCTGATCGCTCTTTACGGGAGAATCTATTGTATCTTCTCACCTATGAAGTCATGTTCCATATTGATTTCTGTTGGCGATAGCTAAGAATATCCGACAGATTTAGGGCATCGGTAGACGAACTGTTGAAAATCGGTTCTCGTAGCTCGGCGAACGGATGAAAATGAATCTAAGCCCTGTATTATGGTTTCCTCAAATCAGATCATGATATGCGGTAAATATGCAGAATTTCTCCCATTTTTGCAAACTATTTAAGAAATTCCATTGACGTCGAAAGCGAAATTATAAAGATTGGTTGAGCGAAAACTGAAGTTTTCTTATCTGACGAACAGTAAACGTATCTAGGTCGTTGTTTTGTAACTTTACAAGTTCCCCATGTTGAATGAACAACATCCTTCGGAGCGAAAAAAAAACAAATTTCCGATCCTGAGAAAAACTTACCTGAGGTTTTAGTTATTGTATTCATTTAGCACTTGAATAATATGCAATCCCTATGTGAACAAAACTACGGTTTTATTACAAACTTGGTCTTTTTCGTTTCACACTTAGATGGAAATTCTCTGTGATACGAGATTGACGATTCGGAAGAGCGATGAAGTAGTTAAAGATTCTCTGGCTGAGCTATTCAATCACTTATACGCCACAAGAATATCTATGATAAAACAGGTAAGTCATGTCGATGCATTTCATTGTATTGTACTATGACCAGAGTTTGAAAAGATGTTTATACATTGCCGATCGTCAACAAACTTTTGAATTGTGCTCAACTTTTTATGCCTCTGGCTGCGAACGATAATGACGTGAAATTGCATCTCAAATGTTTTTCTTATAGCGCGGTAATTGAATAAAAGGAAACTGTGTGATCTCCTCTCCCTATATGCTTCTCCTCTCAATACGCTTTTGTGGGTTGTGCACATTCTCTATCCTATAATTTACACAACAATCGTGTCCGTTCCCTTTTTCTAAGAATCCCGTCGTCTGATTTCTGTTTGTTTGTTTGTTTGTAGTCTTTGGTTTTTAGATAGGAATGCGTTTATCCAAATGAAGGATTGATTTTTCATATCACGCTTCTACGCTAAATTCATGCGTATATTTTCCTCTTTCATCCTTCTGTGAAAGTACGAGTCGATGGCCACTGCGTTTCAGGACTATGTACCGTGTAGTGAATATCGCGCACTGATCGATGAACATATACAAAAGGGAGTTGAAACCTATCCAGAAAAGTACCAGTTTGCTGGATTTCACGAGGCTTCAGCATCCGGCGGAAAGTGAGTGTCCCACTCTGGTCACCAAAATGTGCCCCACAAATCCAGTTATCAGGAATATTGTGCTTTCTCAGAGTTTGAGTAACTCAACCATTTTATCATGAAATTGCGCTTCCAAAAAGGGAAAAGTATTGAATCGTGGAAAATATTGTTTTGTTCCTTCGGTGAAAAATTATTTATCAATAATCTTCTGGTTGAAAACCTGTTTTACGGTACATTCAAGAAATAGATAATAATGTATCGCGTATTCAGTTATGCAAAACAGGATAAGTTGTTCGCTTAGAATTTATTTCATTCGCAGTCTGGTTTCAGTCCTCAGCGGTTAGCGTGTGTTACTTTTATATCTGTGGTGGATTGTTTTCTCTTCTTGGGGATACTTGGTTTAGCGAAACATCCTGTTGGACTTTCCTCGAAATGTTTAGGATAACGAAAACAGACCATGAAAATGTTATTAACTCACGTGAATAATACCAACTTATGGTTTTGGTTTAATTTGTCATCTTATTATTCGTTTGCCATCTTTTGATCGAAAATCCAGTAAGATATTCGTTGTCACCTGTAATGTAGTAATTCTTACAACTGACTGAATTGATCCATCCAAAATTAATCTTTCACAGCTTACTGTATTTTATTTTTCAACGGTATGTTTAATCAACACTCGTGTTATCGAAATTCGGTTATGGTTTGCCATTCGGCATCGAGTAACAGCTACTATTTTTCGGCTCTACCCAACAAAGTTTTGGGAAAAGTTACCTTATCGCAAACACCTGTTCCAGCATATCTAATCCCAATAAATTGCACAATATTATACTACTATACTGCACCTGTCGCGATTGCGGCAAACATTAGATTCACGCCTACGGTGTACTATTCACGTTTGACAATTCGGGTTAGTGGCGACAGTCGGAAACTGTTTGTTGGGTTGAAGACAACCAACCGAGTTCCTTGTCTTCTATTCGCCATTCATTCATTTAGAACACAGCCTAGACGAATACCCAGACGCACGTGGTGTGTATGTGTGTTTGTATGTGTGCAACACAGTTCTGAATAGCCTAATGATCGAATATTGGGTAGTAGCTATTTTGGTCTCACTTGGGGACAAGTCTATCCCTCCCCCACCCAACGTCTAGCTAATCCAGCACTCAGACAGCTGTAGTATGGGGGTAGTGGGGCCTACAGCCACTTACGATTCGTCTGACTGCAATTGTAAGTGAAATTGAGCGTGGCATCATTGCACCATTAATTCTTAATCAAAACAACGAAATAGTCGCAAATTATGCACACTTGAATAAACAAGGCAAACGGCAACTCCTAATGAGGACCATTGGAACACACGGGAAAATACTTCCAACTGTCCGATTACATGGAACATAGTCAGAACATAGAACAGGTCAACTATGTTCTCAGCGTGTCTTACAATTAGAATTAATTTTGTTCTTCCGAAATGGATGGTTCCGTACGAAAAATCAAGATTTCCATCTTCATTATGAACATGAGATGAATGCATTTGTGAACTTCCTTTTGTTGCTGTTTTTGTGATTGTTAGGTTGGACGCAGTGACAGGTCGATTCATGGGTCGTTCAGCTGGTTCAGCTAAGGATGCGTCAGACAACGATCCTTTGGGTACGTCGAAAAAATGAAACGTATTTTTATTAATTCTGCATACTGAACACAGAGCGGTGCAATCGAGAATGATCCAATCGCATTTCCCTTTGACTCGCTTCGATTGCAGCTTGTGAATAACAGCAATCCTTCTGAAAGTATTTTATGTTTATATGCTTACTGCAAATGGATACTTTGGAAGACTTTTAGAGAGTTTTGGAAAACAAATCGATGTTTGTTACAATGTTGCAATTTGTGGTACAGATACGGATTTCGTACTTTTCTTTTCTACCAATTACACTACTATGGAATTAGAAGTAGTATGTTCCTTAATTTGCAATTAACTCGCTATCCGAATGTTTACTAAAAATCAAATGCATGTAATATATCATTTGCTTTCCACGGAAGAAAATGTTGTTACCATCATTGTCGAATATTAGAATTGCTTCTTTTATAGCTTTGTGAAACAATTGGCGAGAAAGCGCTGCTTTGTAGAACATGTATAGAGAAATAAAGCAATCAATCGAAAAAAACTGTTGATCTTACTCCACCGACTTTACTGTTACATCGCTTGAGAGATCTAATCGTAATTGTTCGCTCGGTCTGTGTTTTGTTTATGGTATTTGATTATTCCAAGTTAAATCTGACATTTAATACCTGATAAACCTCGATTTATACTGTAAATCATTTTAATGCCTCGACTGTTGCACTTATAGGTAATGATATGTAAATATTGAATTCGAGCCATGACTTTTTGTGATCAGCTCAACATTAGATAACTTCGATTGAATGGCTAATCAGGAAAACCTCTTGTCCCAATTATTTGTGGATTGATGTCTTATGCACTTATATAAATCCAGCTAGTCTTATTGACATTGAGTCCGCTTATCTCAATGAGAGAATTTTGGCAAACTAGCGATCTGCAATATTATTTTAGTCTAACCAAATGGGCGTCATCAACATACTGTGGATCTCATTTAATGATCCCAAATAACTGTTTACAAGGGACAGCTGATTCTCTGAATTATTTGTGACCTGAAACCTATTGGAAGCCTGTAAACTGCATAGCGTGTCGTTTAGTTTTGTATTTGGTGATACGCTTTAAGTGGATTCAAACCGTCACGATATTTTCGTGCAATCCGCATATTGGATATTTCTTAAAACCGAAGTTACCGGAGCATTTCGACAAGACTGCCTTTCACGTTAGCGTAAGTCAGATTTGTGAGGGAAATCATTGTATAGTGCAAATTAACATCCTCTTTGGCTCTCGGTATTTTCCTTTGAAGGTGCTCATCCAGCTGTTGGAAAGCCAACTGCTACCTGCAAGACAACGAAGTGAGCGTGATAGTTTTGTTTTGCATTGTATTGTATTGTATAGCTTTGTGCAGGCAACCAAGCCACATTTCGGTCAAAAAATATGTTCAACGTTAAACTCGGATAAAAAATGAAAAGTCACATTCAACAGTGATAAAACTTAAACAGAATAGTTCGTTTTGGCTCTTCATCTTGTCAGTTAAAATACGAGGCAGATTGGTTATCGTTGAATGGCGATAACCTTTTATGCAGGAGGGTAAGCGACGGCAATTGGATCCTGTTGTAGCGTGGGATCGGCAAGCAGATAGATTGGGATGCGGCAGATGGCTAGGGTCGTTGAGTATCTTATGGGCGAAATTCTCGCATGAAGTATAATGAAAAGCACACAACTTTGTGATTAGAGTGTCTAAGGAATGAAAGTAACACGCCATACCACACCGTAGCCAGTAAGTTTACAATGCAAAAACTGACCGTGTTTTTAGACATAGACGATGGTCATCTGTAGCTGTAATGCTTATTTATTCAGGGTTGAGCATCCAATTCTCGTTTCTCCTATCCGAGATCCGGTAACATATACCTTTCTAGACTTATACTATTTTACGGTTTCTGGTCTCGGGTTTTGTAAGTGGTTTAACTGTGTATGGTTTGCGTGGTTATCTTCCTTCGATTTGAATTTTTAGATAAGCAGTGAATATTAAAGACAAATGGGGCTGGATACTGACAAAGTTGTATTCTCTTGTTCTATGCACGATACGCCCGCTAGCTGGAACGCGAAGTGCTCTGTGCATTCATTCCGACTCGGATTCAGAAGGTGAGGAAGATCCGGGTCCTAGTAGAGGAGGTGGTCTTGTTTCGACCAGTAGCAACGTTTTATCTTCCCTGGTTGAATTCGGGTCCAATCTGTTTCGACCGGACTCGAAAAAATCGGTGCGGGGAAAGCGTAATCAAGGGTCTGGTGGATCCGGCAACCAAACTGCAATGTCCGGCTCTGCGACCACTGAATCTCTGGACACACTAACTGCTCAGCTTGCAAATCTGGAGAAGGAGTACATAGCTGCCTGTTATCCTATTGCACGATGTGTTGCCGCCATCGAAAAACAGCCAGGAGGCTTAGAAACACATGTAAGGTTTATTATATTCTCCTCCGAAACTGATATGAAAAAAATTCGTTCGTTTGTTTTCGGTTTCACATGTATCGATTTACGTTGCATATTGTTCAAACTGACAATTCGAAAGATGTTTCCATGAGTATTTTAACAATAAACAGAAATTAGATATATACAGGTAATAATAATTTACTGGTTCCGTTTGTATAATCATTCCGGATACCATTTTGATTTATACTTTTTACCGCCCACACAGTCCGATATTCAATGTCTTTGAATTTGTATGCGACGTAATTTAACAGCGTGTCAACTTTGTACTACTCTCCGCCTTTTTCAATGCATTAATTCCGACAGGGCATCTATCGTGTACCGGCATCCAAAGCCAAAGTGGCAAGTCTGCTGGAGTCGGTTCAGTCCAGCCAACCCATGACTCCGGAGAAGGCGTCAGATGATATTGCAATGCTTAGCCAAGAGCATCCACTGACACTAGCCGGTCTGATTAAGACACGGTTGATTGCCGTAAGTACCTTTTGCTTCACGGCCTATTATAGTTTTTCAACGATCATTCGGCTTTTTTATCAGTATTTCTACCTCAAGTGTGGTAGCTCCACAGTATCATTCTTATCTCTCGATTTCTTTTGTATACAGCTACCCGAACCCTTACTCACTTACAACCTCTACCCAAATTTCGTCGAACTCGGAAAAGTAAGTTCATCCAAAAGTCATGACTTTTGTTTTATGACTCTGTATGTAGTTGAAGGTTATATCTTTGTTACCGTAGAACCAACACATTAACTTTATTATTCAATCCAATCTTTACTTGCGTAGATGTACTACACTCGTTTTTATTTGAGACATGTTAAGGAAACGCGAACGTCAAACAAGTTTATTTTCATTTGGCAATAACCGAGACAGGATTGAAGATTATTCACACTGAATTATTCAATAGTTCAGTTATCATTCCAGCACCTCTAAAATAAATCCCAATGTTTCAAGTTTTATTTTGCAACCGAAGTCTTTTCATTAGTAAAATTGAATTGTTACAATGTTTTGTATGCATGAATCGTTTTACATGATACGTGCCTGGAAATGATTAATTTTGGTTAACCATTTTACCGGACAACAAATAACTTTCACTGGAACAGCTCACGCTGTCTGAGTTGACGAAACCTCTGTGAGGTATATCCAGGCTAGCAAACTTCCTCCTGCAATCATCTTTTCTCTAGATGTTTCTCTGCTCTTATGTATAAATAAGATACATACGTATCATGTGTTTCGTTGAAGACAGGATACTGTTTTCTATCATGCTTTTAGGAAATTCACTTGGACAATCGCTTAAGTAGATAGGTTACTTTTAAACGATTACATATAGCAGTTTCTGCTTGTAATTTCTTCGCGGTGAAATGGTAAAACATTTCGCATCTATTTTTTTCTGTAACTGATTCAATCATCATTCAATGAAAGTCATATTGTCGTGAAATCGTAAAATTATTATATCCTTTTCCTTTAAACAGGTGTTTGACGCTTCTGATGCGAACATTCTCAAAGAATTGGTGAAACGACTGCAACTTCTCATAAATCATTTAAGTCCGGGAAATAAGCGCCTCGCCGGTTTGTTGTTTCATCACTTGTACAGGTGAGTGCGATTACCGTTCGTAAGCGTTTGTATTGGTCTCAGTCACCATGTTTATTGGTTGTAAATTTTTCAGGCAAAACCGAAGTTTGTATTAATCTAAATCCCTCCAAGCCAAAGCAAACTTTTGGTATCCAGAAGATAAAACTATAACCGCGACAAGCAAAGCCTTTTATGGCCTAACACACTGATTGGTCGTCTAAGCGACATTGATAGATTTACTATATGGTATTCATGTGGTGTCGTGGCTAAATAGTTCAATGCGTAAAACCAAAGGTCCATTGTTTGGCATTCCGAATCTTATCGGACTACCTGTGTTAATATATTTAATCGTCCTCTGAGTCCAGGCTGTGTGCCACACAAAGAACGGATATAACAGCGTTTGAAATAAAGATATAAAGCCACGATTCGCTCGTGGACAAAATACTCCTTGTTCACGCTGAAGAAGACGAATTGTCTTGAAGGATTCACAACCAAAGCCTCCGGCTAGCCAAACAGTTTGTGAAAACCAAAATCCATTTTGAACCGGTATTCAGTTGATCGGTTGTTTCTGCTCGATCAGTTGGAAATGAGTTGTCCCAAACATCCCTATATTTTCAAGCTCAGTCGATTTGGTGACCGTTGCAATCAAAATATCGTCGATGAAAGCTGTGCATTTCTTCTTACTTAGATCACATTCAGATACCTGCAACTTCTTTGGACAGACTAGTTTACTTCCACTTACTTCGCCCCCATAACTACTAATTTTGGTTTGTTTTCTTTCTTGATCCGGTAAAGTAGACGGACATCCCACAATCGCGCAGATTTTGTACGAACCTCGCCAACAACCATTTACAGATATCCATTGTCCACAACACTTTCTGCGTGTCGACTGTGTTTTCCGTCGTATACTAGATAAATGGAAATAAAAATATATTTGTTATTATTTCATCAATAAAAACAGCAAATTGTACTGGATATGGGTTTCTCAACGTCGGCAATAAACACACATTATGAGAAATCAGTTCAAGAGGAATGCACATGAGAACAATTTTTCATCAAAACTCCTACTTCCAATTCAACTAGAGTATTCGTGGAATTTCTGCACAGTTCTTTCACTTCAGCGTGCGCTTCCCTAAAAAGCTGAAATTAAAAACCCAAGCGTTTAAACAGGAAATTAATGCGGCTGAAAAAAACAAATAAGGCATTCATGCACTCATGCAGTCTTAGTCCACTCAACCCGGCGTGTTCGTGCGGTATTAGCTGAATGAGAACTTTATCAGTATTTTAACTTTGAGAGTTTATGAATAAGGCATATGTCAATAACTCAGGCAAACCTTATCTCATTTAAATGCCCCTTTCGAAAGCGGATAACACAGCATTACAAAGCTTTTGAGTATGAAATAAATATATGCTTCTCAATGTGCTTATTCCCCAAGACTTTCGCTGGTACTTGAGCACGAGAAAGACCATGAGGCTGAGGCACTTATTTCACGTGATAAGATTGAGGGGAGGGAGCAACCGCACTGGATTACATGATTTATTCCCGGGACACAATTTTGCGCACCTTTACCGGTGCAGGGCGGTATGGAACCATAGTTACTATGTCTCAAAATGGAAGTTGGAAAATCATTCGAATGAACTCAGCGGACAGGCATTTGGTTTCTCTTGAGGTTGGAGGTGGCGGAGGGTTGATAAACGATGGTAGTAACAAGCAAACAGCTCACCATTCATGACTCATGGTTTATGGTTTGATAAAGAGATATCCGCTCTTGTTCACACAATAAAAGCGAACACAACCAGTCAACCTTGAAAGCTGAAAGATGTTATCGTCTCGTGTTGATTGGTGGATTGCTTCCCGACGCGAATTTCGGAAAAGACCAATGATCAGAAAACGTGTTTGATGTCTTAGGGTCTAGGTAAAGTACTGATATTCAAATCCGGAAATGAATAATCAATAAAATCTATCGGCTTCAACCGTTCAGAGGGAGAGAAAACATCGATCGTTTCCTACCATGTGTATATAATAGCAATTGCTTTATCTCACTAATTTGCCTGTTTGGAATGCTGCTGATACAATCAGTTTTCTCTGCAAAGACATCAACTGTTTCGAATTTAGAATAGCAACAAGTCTAACCGCCAATTCGTGTATTATTAACCTTTAAGTCCCCTACGCACACATGTTATTCCGAAGAATCGTTTTAAAGCGGTCGGTTTTTAAAATCAGGTGTTGCTATCAAAAGTTTTAGGCGGATTAATAAGCAATTAATTAATTAATTAGCAGTAAGTTCAATATCGAGGATTCGTTTTTTTGGTTTACTTGTTAATGTGTGTCAACTTATCACGCCGAACGTAGTGCATTGGGAGAAACCCTTAGATTTTTGAGTCTGAATGCGTGAAACGATCGTCTGTGAACTTCATTATACACATCAGTATTGGGGTGGAATCATTAGGGGTTGTGATAGAGTTATCCAGAGGAGGTTCCATCACAATACACGGGCTAATTCGTTATACCTAACCCACCATAGCGGCATTTTTCCTTCTCGGGACAGAGCTAGGGTTTCGAAACGTAAGAATTTTAGCATTAGTTCCTCCGTAGTCACTAGCATTTTTATAAACCCGTTTTTGCTATTCCGAACTGATCCGGTTTGAGGAATCCCCCGTGGATTTTTCGCAGACGAAGCTGTCGGTTTTGGCATTAGTAGACAGATCTTTGAGCTCCTCGCATATTTCCCCGAAATAGCCCGGAAGCTTTCGGCCAGAGTCATTGCGCTTTGTTGCCCTCCGTTAAGTCCATCTTGCATTTGAATTGTTTTTTACGAGCAGCGAAAGGTCAAAGCAAAGCGATCAACTTTACTCACAAAATCCGCAGACAATTCTGGATGGTGTGTGAATTTAGACATTTAATTTAATGGACCCGTGAGCTGTGATCACGCCTTGCCATCTAGCACAGTTTCATCGGATAAAAGTGCAGATGAAACAGCATAAAGTTCCACTCAACCGTGGCTATTCCGGTTTAGTGACCCGGTTACATGATCAAAAGGTCGTAGTTTAATTTGACCTCGCAATTCCTAACCATTGACATATGCACTCTTATTACCAAACGCATGACTCATCCACCTTTCTTTTTGACCCTATTGAAATTGTTTCATATAAATGTGATTGTAAAAGCTTGAAAAGCTATTCATCAAAAAAAAACTATGTTCGCCTACATTGTGTTCTTAAACTGTTATATATCGCTCAACATCAGTGAAGGCTTAATCGTAGTTCTGACTGGACACCAACCCCGGATTCTCGGATTTGTGGAATCTACTAGAGTTATGAGCCAGAAACCTGACCTTTATGTCCAGAAAACCAGTCACTTGCACTCAATTGACGGTGTCCAAAAGTGCGAACATGCGCTCCAAGCGCATTTTTAGGAGCTGATGGACTGTCAAACTCTGTGGACTTTTTCTGCTTTCTACACCTTTTCCCATCAAGGTTTAACCAAAACCCGCAATCCTTTAGCCTCGAAAATTTGTAAAATATAAATTTTTTCAACATTCGTCGACCTCAGAATATACCGATAGTTTTTGTTCTGACTCGCCTACGGCGGTGTGACCAAAGGTTGTGCGTCGGGGCTAAAGGACTGCGGGTCGTGGCTAATGCATTGCGGGTTTTGGCTAAAGGAATGTAGGTCAAGGCTAAAGGATTGTGGGTTTTGGCTAAAGGATTGCGGGTCGAGGCTAACGGATTGCGGGTTTTGGCTAAAGCTTGATGGGAAAAGGTGTAGTAACAAACGATATGCGGCGAAACCTTCCTTGGTATATAGCATGCAAAGCATTGCTGCTCCCCTCTATAGTAAAGCTATTTGGATTAATTTCGCTGATCTAAGTTCTCCTTTAGCTGTTCAGTGAAAACTACCTGAAATGCTGGGAATCCACATTAAGCGTTTTGAACCCAATGGGTGACGTGTTTTGGGAACCGTCAACTCACGTGAAAGATAAACCCGAGATCTAACTGATAGAACGTATGCATACAATCCATGTAACCACAGGGCCCTTTCACTTTTTCGATATACAACACAGCACAGACCATCTTCGCAACCCAGGTGCGGGTATCTCACCTTTGTTTTAGTATAAACCGAGAGGATAACGACTCGGTAAGAATACTTCAAACCTTCTTCCATGTACCAGTAAACGGTGATCATTAGGTAGAAAGCTTGTTTTTCTCCTCGGAAACATTTAGCTCGTTACGAAATTGGATCGATGGATTTGCACCCCTAATAAGACCCAAATAGTTGACCATAGGTGTTTAGTTTAGATTTCATTTGCTCATTATACGGTGAAATCTGTCACGAAATGTTATCAGTGCCCCCAGCAACAAAGTCGTGGTTGTACTTATCACTGTTACTGTATGTATTAGTGACATGCTTACTGACCAGGGTACCTCGCATGGTTTATGACGATTGGTTAGGGTCTAACGGCATTGCCGCGACTACGCACTGATAGTTTACAGAACTTATCCTGTGAAGTCATTCACCCATACGTATATTACATGATGAATTCGTGGTGTAAATGAGGCTTGAACTGAAAGGAAGGACTGGACAACTGTTTCGACCTGGTCGGGTCTCATCAGTAGTGCCACTACATCGACCCAAATGAGTCGTGTGCATTCGTGTATGTTCAAAATGATAAACGATTTGATCATCTGCCTCATGGTCAAGTGGTTAGTATGCTTGCTTTCGACCTGTGAGTTCTCGGGTTAGATCCCCAGTTGGATAATAGATTCGCACNCTAGGCTTTTCTAGCTTTCCAGTTCACGCCACCTTTACACGCCGAATTCATCATGCAATCAAATCAAATTCTCCATTCCTGCCATATAATACGCATAAATAAAGAAACTTATGCATAAGTCACAGTATATACCGTACATACATCCGCTATATGGACCAATATCTGCGATATTTTACCACCTCATTTATGAATGCTGCTTCTTCACTGTAATGCATTACGAAATATTGTCTTTCGGGAAAAGAGATAACTCCAATATTAAGCAGAGTATATCATTGCAGTTTGTAGNNTAGTGTACAAAATGAAAAATCATCCCTGAAAAGATCGCATTTAAACCAGGTAGTTACAAATGCATCTGGTGAGTCTAATGGAATTTAGAATTTTTTGGATTTAAGATGTTTGAAGAGTTGTGACTTCGAATTTGCTAATAACATTAGTGAAGTCGTCTTCACGCAAATCATTACTTGTTTATGTTCTAAAGTCTTGCGTGGGAAAAGGCTGATAATTCTCATACTTCTATAAGCACATTATCAGCGCCCAGAGCTTGTTTTCAATAAACATTTACCCCTGAATGCCTAAGATTGATACCACATAAATAAGTATTTGCGTGTCTCATAGTTTCACGATGTTTTAAATTTATGAACGGTAATTGGAATAACCATGCTGAACAACTCGGACTCCGTGCTTTTGTTTTGTAAAGTAGAGGATTTTGCCTACCTTCACAACGCGTTTTGGTTATATTATCATCGTAAATGCCTAAAAGAACCTTTTTATAATTCCTCTTTGTCCATAGTTTTGAGTTAAAAGGATCGAATATTCTCGCTCAATATTTGTTACGCTATATAACAGCGTTATAACAACGCTATATAACATTGAACATTTACGCAGTACTCATTATTGTTCTTGCTCTTTAAAATTCTCCTTCTCTCGATGACGTCAATTTGCAATCTCATCTAGAGTGGCCGCTTGCCAATCGGAGAATCAGATGAGTTCTGCTAATCTGGGAACGATGTTCGCACCCACGGTGCTACGACAAAAGCCAAAGTGAGCTTCAACTGTTGATGATCTCCATGATTCACCACATATGTGTCACTTGTATATCACGATCTCATTTTGGATTGGATTATGTGCTTCCGATGATGATGATGATGATGAAGGTGATATTTTTGTCCAATATTACAAACGGATCTTATTTTTATGACAAGGAAAACACCTGTTTACTGATCTCCAAATGTCCCTTGTTCTGATCCACTGGTCCTTTTCTGGATTGAATGATCTTTCTGATCGACAGTGAAAATCATTACTGCGTTTGGCACCATTCGGAATATATTTTTCGCATACTTATTGAATACGAACTTGTTGTTCGACACTTAAATGGTCTAGCCATTTCCTTAATTATAAAATGAATTTCCAGGTCCAGTCATATTTTTTCCATTCAAATCTTCTTCACAATGAAAATGCTTAATCGATGACGTTTTGAAATGAATTTCTTCCGTAGCATATCACGACGTGTGCCGAAATAACTTAGGCAGTGCTTAAAATGTCATTGAACTATTTTTCTCTTCAACAGAGAACTGAAAAAAAACTTTTACGCAAACATATCACTTTTGGAGTGTCTTTTTGTGTTTCAAGAATTTTTGCGCTATCGGTACAGTTGATCACAAACGATTGCCCGTGTATTTTCTCACCATTTGTAATTTCTAGGTTCCAAGTGGCGAACATGATGGAATTCATGGATAACAAAGGCCAAACACGTGTGGTGGAAGTATTGATCGATCAAGTAGTGGAAATATTCGGTCCAGCCGAACAGTATGACCCCATTCTCATCCTAACCAGCGCTCCACCTGCTGCCGAAGATGAACTAGATTTGCGTCGTGGTAGTGGACCGCTTGCGCGACGGAATACAGCCAGCGAGAAAAGCACAGATACAAAACCAACTTTGTTACATCCACAGGCAGCCCGTGCTCAGTCTACGAATGCATCAGTTAGAGGATCGACCAGCACGGACAATAACGGTGGCGCGGGGAGTTTAAGCACAACCACATTACAGCCCTGTCTACTACGCTCGGCAACCATATCGGCTACTTCACCTGGACGGTCTGCTGGTGCGTTCATCTCCTTTAGTATCACCGAGTTTTTCATGAGTGATAAAAAACATTGGAAAAAAATAAGTGATGCTTGAC
>UZAN01040576.1:54650-69952 GCA_900618425.1 Echinostoma caproni
ATTTCATCTGAGTCTGTTGGTTTCACTGGACCTCTGCGTGAGCCTAGCAGCCCGTCTGGAAAACCTCTTGACGGTTGGGTAGGAGAATTTAAAGTGTAGTTCCTCTGTCATCTTGTATTCGTTTACTGAAGATAATTATGGAAGTGATCCGTATTCTGTCTTACTAAGGAATACTTCAGTAAGGAAATCCAATCAGGGAGACACCACGAAAAACTAGGTTTTAATCATTTCTTAGTTTCCTAGAGGTTGCCCTACTCCAAAAATTAGCTGTCACTGGTAAAGATTCAGTTCGGCAAAGCTGATTCGGTGTTTCTGTGATGGCGGATGTATCAAACAAACAGGCGCCTCATAACAAGCCGAATAGCTTTCAATAGGTTATCACAAAGTTTCCTGACCTTTGGCTACTTTTTGACTCACATGGTGAGACTGCGCAGTTCACTGTTTTTGTTACCCTAGTCAGAGAAATGCATTGTGAATGCAAATCTGAACGAAGAGATAGATGAATATGAGAGTTACCTGGACATGGTGATTGGTACTAGGAATAAGCAATTTAAACTCTGGTACGAGAAGCACCGAATCTTTTATGGCACCAAACGTGATTTTAAACGAGACCATGCTAAAGTTGTCTGTCACCGGAAGTAGTTGACATGCACCGTTTTTTCATTTGTGACCTTGAGAACAGGTGCATACCAGTGGCAGGCTCGTGAATCCACCAGAATTCTGAAAATCAACAGTCTTATTCGTTTTTTGAACTCCCCATATATTTCGATTATACTGCTGTGAGCTATATCCAAACAGGATAAACATATCACCGTACACAACATTCTATAAAGCTTCGGATCGTGAACCACTTTCCCATACCTTCTCAGTCCAGTGTATTGATTCAAAGTTATATGGGTCATATTGTGACCATCATGCAGGTCGTGCAACCATGACACCAAGACCCGCAACATGTGCGCACAGCTGGTCTGCCCGATTATTGTTAATGTTAATGTTAGCCAGTGGTATACATTCACAAAAACATTCATTTTATATGCAGCTCTAATCTCACGCCCAGTCACGGTGATTTGTCGGCGTTCCAAGTTACAGGACATGAAAACAATCGAATGAAGCAAGTTGGTGACACTCAATGATGGAGCTTCATTGTTCTACTAGTTTCAGTACGGATAGTGGTGATAACATTTATGTTCTATTCATACAAACTTGATTTGTAAGTTTACCGTTGCTTTTGGAAGTGACTGCTGTGCCTTATTCAGAATTCAAAACGTTTTTCATGTGAAAAGACTTACATAGGCCACACGGTCAGGCGACTGATTATCCGCGCGGATACGTGAATACTAGCGTGTGGCTGAACGCCGGAACCACCATTATATTTCTCATCAGTACAATAGTTTTACACCTAACCGAAAAAATCATGCAGTGAACATAACGGAAGCTTTCTGCTCCCTGTATGAGGTTCGGGATCGATTATCAAGGGCAGCTAGCTTTGGATGCTAGCCAAAGCAGAAACGGTGAGAATTCGTGTGCATAAGCCCCATCTGTCTAGCCCCAAAACAATTTGTACAGGCGCTTAAGCTCACCTGGCCTATTCATCCCCCATACACCGTGCAGTCTCAATGATCAAATGATTGATAAAACAACTATGTGATCGTTGTTAATCCGACCTAAGGGTTCATGACAAAATCAATCCTAGTAATGTGATGTGATTTAGTCTCCTAGAAAATTGTATTCCTAACTAGCAATATATATACATATATATTGTCTAAATAGCCCCACAGAGCACACTTCAAATGAAACAAAGAGTGGCTAACAAGCTCGTGCCAAATACATCACAATCAACCTTACTCTGTTTATATATACATCACTATTCAACCATAGAAAAATCACTTGCTTTGTAAAGGGAAAATAACCTCATAGGTTATCTAGGGCTAATTTCGTCATCGGACCGGATGTGGAGTTCTTAACGATCACATAGTTTCAAAGGTTTATTCGTCATGTATATAGCATATGAAGCATGAACTAAAAAGCTTAGATGTACCGGACAGCTGTTTCGACCTGGTTGGGTCACATCAGCAGTGCGAATCCATCGACCCGACTGGGGATCGAACCCGGGACCTCACAGGCGGAAAGCAAGCATGCCATGCACTCGGCCACCGGGCAGCCGTTTCATTTTGATGTACGCGATATAGCACAACTTATCTTTTCGAGCTTGTTGCGGGTCACATACTCTGCTCATCTCAGCACTAGCCTACGGGTTGTTAGGTCATCCGATCATTGGGGCCACTCGGAATATGGGGTGTGTGGGGAGTCGGCCAGGGTAGTTTATGCACAGAGGGGGGTTGTGCAGACGAGTTCCTACCGCTTCCGCTGTGGCCAGCATACGACATCGAGCTTGCCTTGATAGTCGACCACGAACCCGATACAGGGGACGAAATGCCTCGGTCATATTTGCCGTGTGATTTGTTTCAATTAGGAATGAAACAACTGCACTAGTGAGTGACCTAATCTTTCCTGTATTTAGCCATGCAGGGTGGTGTTCACGGATTAGTTCGGATAAACACCTGACCCTGCGGCCTATGTACGTTGGCTCACAGGAACACGTAAATGAGTACACAAAATGAGAGGCAGAATCCGGCATTTTGTCCTTTAATCGTAAACACAATTCGCTTGGAAGTGAACAAAACATTGAGCTTTGCTGCATAGTAGGTTTTAGTAACAGCATTGGATAGCCTCCTTTGTATTACCTCTGCTGATATATCAACTTTGAACGAGAAAGTAGTGTATACCGACTTCTTTCTGACCTCAGTCTTCACAATATCTCCACTGTATTGATTCATCTTGCTGGTTAGTCGTTCTGGATAGCCGTTATTTGTGAAGACTGTGCAGCAGAATCGGAGCTATTCTTCTGTTGAGTCCTCACTACATATCTTCCTTGCTCTATCTGCCAGGCATCGCACTGAATTCCTCTTCATTTTGAGCGGTGCAAAGCTGCAAAAATGAAAATGATGGCTCTTCCAAGTCGCTTTCGTATGCACTGATCGTTGCATCTACGACTCAAACAGACATCTAGAAATGCCAATTAATTTTCGTTTTCCATTTTTAAAGTAAGTCTTATATTCTGGTGAGCAGCCTTAAACTTGTTCAATAGCTCGTTTGATCCTTATGTCATGTTGATCACTCACAGAATATCATCTGCACATTGTATGTATCGCACATAATCCTGAATGGAAGATTTGAGCTGGTTCTTTTTGAGTTTCGCCATGAACACATCGGCAAACGGCCCCAGCGGTGATCCCATGGCCACACTATCTTTTTGTCGATAACTGTGATCGTCGAAATTAAATTGGACTTCGTTTGTGCAAAAATAAAGTAGTTGTTTCAGGTCTTCCAAGCAAAGGCCTATCTTAACATTGTTACTTTGTACATAACCACACAGGTATTCGATGTTTTCGCTGATTGGAACTAACGTCCAGTGAAAGCATTGTCGGACCCATCAAGTTAAAGTCACAAATGGTGTTCACAAAAGTGAATGTGTCTCGAACACCGTGGTTCACTAACGGGCTCTAGTAATTTAGCCAACCATTTGCAAGTGCATGGTATGGTGAATCGCACATATCCAAAATCGGTTGCAAGGGTACCCCTTCTTTGTGTACCTTCGGTAACCCATACAGTCTGGGAATCGTTGTCCCATTCGAAGGTGGTCGCATCGATGACTGCATTTTGCTTTAAACGTCTCAAGATCTTAGATAACACAACTTCTGTTTGAGCGGTCTTATCCTTTTCCGTTGTTTTGGTGAATTTCGACCTGTCACTCAATATACACATATAATCCGATTGGTTTGAAAGAAATGCCTGAAAAGAACCGCAATGTCTTTGCTATGGCTAAGCTACTCCATCTAAGTGAAGTGATAAAAGGGCCAGAGTTAGCTCCTTCGTTGTTTTAGAGTTGAACAAGCGAGTGAGCCTATACGAGAAGTGAGTTTCCTGAACGAGTTGCCTCATTCCCCTCATTGGACCAGATCTATGTGCCACAATACACAGTTAACCACAGTTCGCCAGGTATTTATTTGGAGCAACGCAGTTCATAACGTATTTTGTGCTGTGTAGATAAACTAACACCCACAAGCGTCCTATAGTCAGTTGTAACACGTGCTACTGATGCCCATATAAATGGTTGAACGCAAAGTGCAAGTTTTCTGTCACGTTTGTTCGCGGATGAAGCATGATTCCGAATAATCGGATCATTTTTATGAAACTGCTTAAATGGAATCTCGTTAGCTATAACTCTTGCATAAACTTTGTCCAGAGGAATTGCACGGTCTCAGAGCTACATTTGATCAATCAGAGATAAGCTGTCCGATAGCTATGTTCCTGTTCGTCAAATAGCCTAGAGAGTAATTAGAAAGATCTCAACCATGTCATTTCATGGGCGTTCAAAAACTCTTTTTTCAGTATGATAACAGAAGATTTATATAATTCTTTCGCCCATAGAGATCGGCCATAAATCAAATTATTGACAATAATTTAAGTTGTTATTCGGTACCAATTCATGGTGCTCTTTCACGGCGTCCGAAATTTGATACAGAAACAAATCTTGCATGGATCGGAGAGAATTCACATCTTCGTAGTCCAGAGTCAATATGATATTACAAACTTAGCGCACGGTGGTTGATCTAGGCAAGAGTTATTGGTTCAAAAATTTGTTTCGATTTTATGCGAATAAGTCGTTGTGAAGTGTGCTCAGAGGTTGCTCTCCAGAGGTTATCTACTAGGTTATTACTTATGTGCTCCTTAATTATACTACGGTTGATCCTTAATTCATCTTTTACCTCTTCGGATCAGTTGAGATTCACGAATCGGATTTGAAGCTGCTTGATTTCCGGATAATTTTGTGAAAAATGATTCTGTAACAAACTGAGTGGATCATTTTGACTACTCCGCGGAGAAAGAAATAAAGGCAATGCAATGGAATTTCGCAATGAGAGAGAACAACAACTATGATCACAGAATGTTCAATTAAACTCTGTCGTGATCATCTCTTTGAGGGAGCCATGATCATGTAACTCCAAATCAGATCGGAGACACAGCCCGGATTTGTAAGGATAAATAAAAACGATCTAGACGAGCCGTAGCAAACGGTTCACGTTATGACACATTGGGAGACGAAGGGTGTTTTAAGGCTGTCTATTAGATGACAGTCAATTGAATTTAACGGACGCTCCAACCAATTGTACAGCAGATTCTTTGTATTTGTGTGTGCATTCATATAACTTATGTAAGCTTACATCCCCCAGTCAATTAGAAATAAACTCTGGCATTCACCCCGAAATGAGATATATACTCGAAAAACTGTCACGAAAGTTTCTTTTAGCTATACGAATTCTGACGTCATTCAACTGCGACCTTTTCCTTGTTGGTTAGGAGGAGCGTGAGATTGACGAGAAAGAACGGACGCCGAGTAGAACAAAGATGTTTTTTTCGCCCCACAGTGCAAAATAGTAGTAGCAATAGTAGCCGAATACGGTGCACATTAAAGAAGAATGTTGAAACAACCGATAATGTCTCCCTAATAACACGAAGCAGCACGAAACGAAACAAATTCTCATTGAATCCATTCTGGTACCTCTAGGCGTGTCTGTCTTTTTAACTTACATGCGGCAATCAGCATGCCGGAATAAATGAGGGACAACTGTTTCTAAGAATCTCAGAGGGTGGACGAAAGACGGTGGTGCTTAACAAGTTCAAGCGTCCGTTCAATTCAATCAATAGATTGTACCAAGTGCAGCACTCCTAAAACTGTCTTCCGTCTACCAGTTTGTCGGAATAGTAGCCGTTTACTATGGTTCGCCGAGGTAGTTTCTATTCGATATTACAAACCGGATCTGTGTAAACGGATAGATTTCATGATTAACCTTACGCTGCTGTAGCAATAGTGTAACTTCCCTTCCCCCCGGCACGGACAAACTTTGGAAACGTTCGATGCCTTCGCGCCAAATGAGGTTCGGATGTTTTTTACCTTTGTTCTCCTTATCGATTTCTCTTTCCTATTCGCGTTTGTTTCTCCCTAAACCTATCAGTCTTTCAGCCAAATGTGAGCTAGATGTACGTACTCAACTGATGAAATGGTCATGATGTAGTTACATTTAACACATCCTGCGATCATCAAGCTTCTTGTTGCTCTCATAGAGTTTTGAGTTACACTGGTTTGGCTAATATTATCCAACAACACAGACTAATATTCTGATTTTGAATGTTCTTGAGCTATCAAAAATATCATTTGTATTCCATCCTCGTACTTGTGATCATATCTGTCTGATTTACATACAAGGTTCTTAGTTGAATCTGCATTTTGCTGAGATCATCGTGCCTATTGATGGCTTTAACCTGTACAGGATGGGAAGAATTTTTTGTGACGAGAAAAGTGGTGGTGTGACTACCTAAGCTAACAGTTCGTGGTATGGTAAGTCAAATGTTATTTACTCGTAATCAAGCTGCGATATTGACTGCTTATCTTCATAATAAATTTAAATATTGCTCAGTTTTGTACACAAAACACTCTACCAACTTTCTTCAAGTAATTTTTACCTTTTATTGCGCCACTGCTAGAAGATACTCTGCATAGTATTTTGTGCGATTTTAACGATGTCTGGCCTCTCATTGCTTCTGATCTAACCAGCTTATGCGTTCCACCGGTTAGAGTTAACTATATTTTGGACAGAATTATAACAAATCGCTTTGAATTCTTCTCTCTCCATCTATGTGCACGCGTTGCAACCAGTGATAATTGTCTACTTCTCCTTGGACTAATAAATATCCCCGTTCTGCCTTTAATTCATTTATGCAAACTAAGCAAATTAGAATCTTTCTTCGTAGCACATCACATGAATGCATTCATCCTCTCACACATCCGTATGTCCTGCAGCTTCGTGGTTTTATTTTGAGCCTTGATTGAACAACAATGTTAATGCTTTTGCCAATACAATCAATTCCATTTTGACATGTTGTCCCTTGGTCGTCTTACCTCTCCGAAAATCGTGTTTTTTTATGAATGTGTTTTCCCTATTCTTCTTTATTGCTCCTCAGTGGTATTTGCTGGTCTATTTATAAAAGACTTCAGCATTCTTTGTCGCGATTTAAAGTATATCAGTCATGTGTTATTTTTATACCCGTTGATGGTCTTTCTTAAAAACCGTGTGACCTACACTTGTCTTCTTGTAAATCAGTTGCACAGAAAATCCTGTTTGACCCCACTCAACTATTGAATGGCGATCTATCCAAATGCCACTCTCATCCATCCATGCGTTCTACATATCGTTTATTATCCTCTAGCAATAAAATCTACAGAAATCCTACAGCTCCTAATCTCCCTAGAATCCTTGCAAACCGACAGCGGGTTTCTTCTGAATTTCTCAGCAATTTTTGTTGTTAAATGTTTTACTTGCATCATTTCCTTATACGATGAGATAATGGGTTATTTTTGACTGAAACGCTTAAATCTGTCCATACGAAAGGCTGTACAAATAAAAATACTCATTCAGATATTGGTTCATGTGACACGTTTCTCAACCAGTAATACATAACTCATTATCATACGGACGTTATTTTGCTGTTTGTAGGCGTTTCGTTTGGTACTGACGGAATATAGACACGAATGACGATTCACCGGCTTATTTACTTTTTGTTTGCTAGGTCACATTGATTACCGCTATATCCATTAAGTCACATCTTTTATTCACTATTTATTGCCTGAAAGTAGGAGATATAGCGCGCTCGCGCTCGTGCACACACATAAAACAGAGGAAAGGGATATACGCCACTTGAACTTTGCATTTGTTTTGAAACTAAAAGCACAACAAAGATGCACACCGTTGTTTCAATTAACAACGTTAACTGAAGCTCAGTGAAATAGGCCGTTGCGTGCTATTGAAAATGTGATCTGATCGATGAGGAGTGAACGTCCATCAGTCATTCCCAAACGAAATCCAGAGCTATTGAGGATGAAATGGGGTACAGACTTAAATAAAACCTGTTTGAAATTCCAATATTTCTTTACCACATGATAAAAACTTACTAATTCAAATGCATTTCTTTCAGTTTTTGCGATTGAATTCCGCGGGCCTCTATCACGGCAAAGGTAGGAAAATTCACTTCTTACGCTTTCTGTTCTCCAATTTGGAGTTTATGTTATTGATGAAACACACATTTGAATATAAGTCGTCAGCCATCAGTGCCATAGGTATTGCTGCTCCTGTCGGGAAGATTTTATCCGGTCAGCTTGCAAAACCGTGCCAAATGCACACTAAGTTCTAGTTTCGACAAGCGAAACTCAGTGTGTATTTCGCTGAAAAAGATGTTGCTATGTGATTAGACGTGTTGGAAACCCTCTCACATTCGGGAACATAAGAGAGAGAAATGAGAATCCGGGTGCATGTAAACCGTTGAGACTTTTATGTACCAGTTCGGACTCCATTAGCACACTGGCAGCAGAACTTATTTCACATTTCATAACCAGCGGCCTCGGTCCAACCTGCTTACATTGGCTCACATAATACATTTGTGTATAATATCTACTGTATGGCAAACATTCAGAGTGCCCGAAACAGTCAGGAAAATGTTTAGCATTTCTCAAAGCGAGCCGGACACATACATACGCACAGAGAGAAGACAACTTTTGGCCAAGTCCTATCTGCGCCAGTTTCTAACTCGACAAATTACACACACACACACACACACACACACATACACACACACACATCGATCTGCATGCTGCATGCTTTTCGCCAAAACAGAGGGCTTCGAATCTGGTGTGACCCGAATTAATTTATGGCCCGGCCCTCTACCGACCACAAAACGTGTAGATGTTCGGATGCGCTGGACATAATCCGACCTGGGCACGGAACAAAACAAAACAGTGAAGCAAAGTATTCACAACCAGTCAAACCCCTCCTCCCACTGCACACGCGCACACGGACACGGTAGAGAGTGTGACCGAATCGAACACGTTCTGACCGAATTAGCTTAGGTGTGCACGAGGAGTTGAACGAGCAGACGGTAGGTCATTTAACCTGTACTGACCACAAACAGATGCGCAGAGTGCGCAGCAAAATCGGGTGGAATAGACAGAGACCGGAATGACCTGTGCATTTTTTGATCCGTTTTGTTATTTCGTGAAATTTATATACACACATATCTGTGTGTATCTATGTATGGGACAGTTCAGTTCTCTAAGACGGACACTACACACCGTTTAATCTGATGTGATCAATTTTACATAACTGATACTTGTGACAGTTTCAGACGTGGAAAGCGACGTCCAACCAAAAACAGCAAACAATTTATCATTTAAAATTATCGATGTGTGGTATCAATTTGATCAGAATGGTCTCAGTGTTTCATGGTGTATGTTCGAGATGATTTCGTTTACCCCCTCCCCACTTTGTGTGTATTGAAACAAACGGCAATCAAATAAACACCGTATGATAAAGATTTTATTGTTAACACAATGATGACTTTCAAGAGGGGTTGCAATCGATTTTTCCATCTCAAGTTGTATAGACCATTTTGAAGAGTTCGCTTGATGCTTTTTATGCGTTACATAATGGATTTCGTCGCACATATAGAGTATCAAAAATCTGGTCAGAACGTTTTTCATTTTCTGAGCAAGTTGCGGGCAATGCACCGCTCTCATCTCAGCACTAGCCTAGCACTAGCCTCGTCGATGACATGCGCAATCAAGTTGGGAAATTTGTCCAGAGCTTCCTCTAAATTTAGTTCACGCCTAATTTACTCTATGCATGACGAAACCCATCATCTAATTGAATTAAAACCACCACTACTCTTAAATACTATATGGTCAAAGAAGAGGAATGATGTCAAAGGTTAACACTTAGTGCTGCGGTTTTGGTCGGTTGTATCGTCTGATGTTGGAATGGTACTCGGCTATGTGATTCGTCCGTAGGAATTTTATTCAGACGTTTAGAGTACGCACTCTCACACGCACATGCACACGCATTGACACAGTTTTCACTTGATGCTTTGTGGTCCTTGTGGCCTTTGGAAACGTAGCTAGTGTGGTCTCCTAGTCTCTGTTGTTCAATCATATTCCAAACATCCTGTCTAGTGGGATAACCTGGCTGTTAAGCTCAGCCTGTGTGCTGATCAGTAAACGATCAGATAGAAAAGCTAAAAATCAATGAGCTTAAGCTGAAACATCCAGAGTGAAGGCTGAAAATCCACAGGAATCACTGTCCTTCTTAACAAATGTAGGATACTTTTCTTCGATTTACCGGCTACCTAAACATAATCAGCATTCCTCTGAATGCACTGAAAGGTATCTGAATTTCCAGTTTTCGACAATCTTTCATTATATATTTTCAAAAGGTAGACGGTTTATCTTCGTAAACAAGTGAATAAAATATCCGTGAAGAATAGAATTGAAAGACTGCCATCAATATACTAATGGCTGATCAGTCACCAAGGTTGGAACTATCTGTCGAAATGTGCAAAACTACGTGAACTGCTTAAATCAACTGTACCTAAAACAGTACAGTTGAAGGACAAATAAAGAGTTCGCTTGTGAATAAATTATAAATCAAATTTAGACTGATTATTCAGGTCTGGCGATTATGACTACATCACGATCGTAAGATGCTGGAACGATCGCAAGGGGAATCCGCCGACAAAATCAAGGGATTTTATTCGCTTATCCGTCTGAAAAGATTGCAGAAATTGGGATTATATTCTACACATTACCACTGAGTTCAAGGAAACCTGATTTTGGTATATCAAATACCACAAAACAGATCTTGCATATCATCTGATGCTCGCATTGTCTCCCAAAATCCAACCAATGGTACGTCATTTCAAGTGAGTGCTTCAAAAATGTCGAGTGGTGTGCGTCTGTCGTTGATGCCCAGAATGTGAAGCACTTGAAACGCATTCCAATCTCACGTTCTTTGTGCACCAACTGTAGAATCTTTCCCGGGGAAACTTTGTGGAACGATGGCATTTGTCACATTTGATGGCAAGCAAAATCATATAAGACAGTGGAAGAAGGCTCAAGTATTTTATATTGGTATTGATATTTATACACGGAAAAGGTATTTGACAATTCTTAGTCTCATATTTCGAAATATACCCATACTCGCATTTAGAACACAATTTTAGGCAAACAATTGTTTTCAATAACTCATAATCATGCCATTACAGTTTATATGGGGGAAAAATCCTATGGATTGGGAGGAGAACGATAAAATGTGGATGCGTGTCTGTGTTTGTGCGTGTGTGCGTGTTGCACACCGCATTCTCAAATCTGTTTTCCACGCGACTTGAAGAGGCCAACACTTGTGTTGAATTCATTCGTGACTATGTTAAAACGAACTGTTACCCTCGCCATTATTGGAAAGTTTTACGTCGACACCGAATTCATCTAATTGCTAAAACATTGCGGCATCATGCCCTTAATGAATTTGACACTATTCGCTCTAAAGTGACAGAGTATGAACGGAATATATCACAGCGCCAGTATTTCGTGGATTGTTTGCATGAGGACTTGAAACTGGAATATATCAATTATATGCGCACTATAGTTCAATCGAGGAAAGAGAAGAGATCGTCCTGCCTGAAGCGAACGTTAGACAAACAGATGCCACAATGCAGTTTCCCCAATCAACCGGAGAGGTACGTCCATAACCTATCTAGTATCAGTCTGAATCACACGCATATGGAGGTTTTATCGTTAGGCCCAAAGTTTTGTTTTACAAAAAGAAATAAGAATGAGCTCGTGGATTTGTAGGTACAAGTTGAAAACCTAGTTCAATCCAAGAGATGGAAGCTTTCAAATCAACTCTCGTTAACGCTTGTTATTTATACCGCAGAGCCGAATCCCACCTGACTGACCCCATTACCAAAAGGCACATCGAGGCACTACGTGAACTGACCCGTAAAAAAGATATAATTTTTAGTCGTCCAGATAAAGGAACCGGGATTGTGGTCATGGACAAGAAGGAATATACTGACAAACTCCAAGCTATCGTATCGGAAGAAGACAAGTTCACAACCACTCCAACAGAAAAAGACAAAACACACCAGACTGGAAAACAAATCACGGGGATACTGAAACGACTCACTGAAGAGGGTTACATATGCAGTGAACTATATGAACAAATAAGACCTACCGGTTATGCATTCCGAGGCTATACGGTTTGCCAAAAATCCATTAGGCTCAGGTTCCCCTTCGTCCTATCCTATCGATGACTAATTCTCCATACCATGCTGTCGCTCAATGGTTGGCTGAAATCCTTAAACTCGAAAGGAAACAATTATCGGCATATAGTGCTAAGGATACCTTCCAATTTATTGAAACAATGCGAGATATAGACTTGTCAGATAAGGTGATGCTGTCCATGGATATCACGTCTTTTTTCACGAATGTGTTACTAGTGGAAACCATCCAGTTCATCATAAAACATTTTACTGATANGGATACCCAGAGAAGTACTATGCGAACTTCTTTTCAACGGAACGATCTACCGACAAAAGGACGGAGTAGCAATGGGATCACCACTAGGACCCCTTTTGGAGGATGTTTTCATGGCGATGCTGGAGAATAACCAGCTGAAAGACACCATTACTAGTCTGCATAAATATTGTCGGTATGTAGACGACATCTTTTGTATAGCTGATTCAAACTGCGATCTGGATCAACTACTAGAAAAGTTCAACTCCGCACATATGGGCATACATTTCACAAAGGAGGTAGAAGCAGATGATTGAATACCGTTTCTGGATGTACTTCTCATTAGAAGATGTGATGGATCTTTACAACGCTGCGTGTACCGTAAGAAAATCTGGAGTGGCCAATACACAAACTTTTACAGCTATGTCCCGATCACGCTAAAGAAAAACCTGATTAAATGTTTGTTATCTAGAGCTCGAAGAATCTGCTTACAAGAAGTATTGGAAGATGAACTCAAGTTTATCTCCAACGTGCTCAGAAGCAATGGCTATCCCGACCGCTTCATTCAACGAAATATGATGCAGCAGGTACCAAAAGTACACACTGATAGGGTGGAAAAGAAAGGCGTGTTCATTAGTCTTCCTTTTAAGGGTGAAGTTGCCTCGGAAACCCTCATGAGATGACTGAATGGGGCGGTAAAAGCCAAATTCAACGCCGCGCACCTACGCTGTTCTTTCAAAGTTCGCCTCTGAGTACCATACGGAATAAAGATAAACTACCGATGTTGACCGCTTCAATGATTGTTTATTCGTTCAGATGCATTTGTGACGCACTCTACGTCGGTCGTACGGCACGGCAGTTATCTATCCACATGAAAGAACACCATCCTCGCTGGCTGAGTCGAGGTTGTTCCGGATCTATCACCAGTGCGATTCTCGCTCACTTGGTAGACACTGGCCATCGTGTTGACCCAAGTGAAGCATTCCGCATTATCCATCAAGTCCCCCCGAACCGGTCCAAATATGTTTGAATGCGTACGTTGGCCATAGCCGAGGCCATCTGTATTAAGCATTTGACCCCCGAACTATGGGCCCAGAAACGTCTTATCCAAGCACTCCATCTCCCCCGAATGGTTCGCGAACCCACTCCTCCCCCATGTCCCCTTTTCCACATAAACAAACATTCTCACACACCGATCCCTCAGAACTGGGTCACGCGACCGTCGTGACACAACTGCAAACCCCGGAAGCACAGATTTGAGAATGTGGTGTGCAACACACACAAACACAGACACGCATCCACATTTTATTGTTCTCCTCCCAACCCCTAGGATTTTCCCACCATTTAAACTGTAACGGCATGATTATGAGTTATTGAAAACCACTGTTCGCCTGAAATTGTGTTCTAAATTCTTAGTCTTTTACAATGTACGGAAGTGTCATTAAGAAAAAGAGAAGCATTGGCCTGTAAGCAATTTCCATAGTAAAAAATTTGAATTTTACTCACATTCAAATCGCACTTTCGAAATAAAACACAAGGTAATTAAACAGACGACATATCCAGGAGGCACTGGAGGCGGTTTGTTAGATCTTATCAATTTCCACCACCTCACAAAAAATTTGAACCTCAGACCTCTAATTTAAAGGAAACTCGTAAATCACGTACACTGTATCTGGCACCGTTCATTCGGTGGACCCAGTGATCTTTGTAACATAACCACAATACGGACATGTGACCGGTTTTCTTTGTTTGCATGTTCACATAGTGCTTATAAATGTGAATGGCATTACCCGGTTACCAAATTAATTTTCTTATAATGGTAATTCAATAATAACGACAGCGGAGAAGAAGTTCCTTCCTATTACTCGCACCAAGAACTGGTTGTATAACTTTGTAAATGTTTCTTATTTTCCATTCAAAACCTTCGATTCTGTTATGATCTCGGGCAACAGTTAGACCCCAATATCTAGCATCATTGTGCTTGCTCAATTAGTCCAAAGATATCCACTTGCTTTGCGGCGCAGGAACTAACCTACGCTTCACATGCTTCGTTTTCGCACATTTTCACACCTATTTTCTGAAGCCATTTTTCACATTGGTATCAATGAGTCACACAGGAACCACTTACTATCTTTCAGCTTCCTTTTAGGGTTTCTCAGTGGTTCTAATGAAACCATAAATAGGAGGTTATTTTTGTAATACACACACTTACAGGTCTAATCGAAAGTGAAGCAACAGGTCCCTGTGAAACGCTTGTCGGTTCGTATGAGCAACAGCATTTATACTGAAGTAAATGTTTTTTCAAAACTAATAATAAACAAATCTTGGAGAGTTTTTATATCCGTGATTTTCCTGAATCGTTTATACTCAGCAGATGGAATGGTTCAAAATGTAGCGGATACTCCCATTTCGTCAGTAGTGGTTGACCTAGACCATGATGAGTTAAGAGCTAACTAAAGAGAATGGAACAGTTTTTATTAAAAGCAAATTAACATTGATAATATGCAAGATGTAAAGTTTGTGTGCACTAGTAGTCGATTAATCTGTTTTTGTTCTTTAGAACTTTTTTGAGTCTCTTCGGCGTCAAAACCACCACCTTTGTTATGAAGTCATTTTCTATGTTGTGCTCCATTACGTATCGCACTTTTGCCTCCAAGGTCCAATGCATAGGTAGCACATTGACCTATCTCTTCAAAACAGAAAACAGACTTTCAATCACGTTGAGATCCGGGATATTAGGAGGAAGTTACATGACCTTAGAGTCACGCATCTTTTCTGAAGTCTGAAGACAAATAATAAGTGAACCAGACTACTTAACTAGATGAATTTACTAACCTCTCGTGAA
>UZAN01040577.1:25533-38951 GCA_900618425.1 Echinostoma caproni
CCACGCCAAAGCCGCGGCATCAGGGTCTCCAGAAAATCATGGGTAGAACTCCGTGGACTTGTTTTATGAGGACGTCAATCGGAAAATGCAGCTGGAGTCTTGGATACAACACATATCGATCGCTAGGATTTCGAGCGTACGAGCTTAACACGTCTGTTGTCTCATACGCATCATATTGCGCATATTAAACGTGGCGTGTTTGAATGGACGTCTGAGACGAAGAATGACTTCAGTTGGTGGAGGATTCGGTGATACTTGTACGGTAGTAGAGGTAGGACACGAAAAAACAGCTGCAAAATTTCCATCTGAGACACTTCTCGTAGTGCTACCGTCTGCAGGACCCGATAGAGATGGTGATGTCAGTGCGGTGAAGGCAAAATGGACGAAGTATGGGGAAACATGAGGGTGTGTACCGAGTAGACTATTTTTACTGATCGAGGAAGCTTTAGAGTGCACAGTCAGAAGAACAGGAAAGTTCATGATAGTGGGTTATTGTACCACTCAGTCGCTCGGTTCAAAGGAGATCTTGTTACAGGGTGCACTCTAGCTTTTACTCAACGAAGCACTGGCTGCTAGGCAGCAGCGATGAACCGGTGGCCAATTTTAGTTCATTCGCTTATCTTTAAGAGAGGGCAATTATCTGCGAAACCATTTATAGAATTGTACGTAAATTCATATTTTCAATACGTTAATGGAATGCTGTCAAATGTGGTCGCATCCGTTGATCAAAGATTGTAAATTTTCCGATCGGTCTAATCCGTTTTCTGTGCAGAGTTAGAATGGGCGGTGTCCTTTGTTTATGCGGTTAGATGGGGTTGCATGCGGGCCTCTCCTGCACCGTTTTGATTGTATCAGTTATCCCACTAGAGGGCTGGTAGCTCCAACGTTGAAGGAATATTCTGCAGGAATCAAGAGACGTCATTGTATAAATCATTCTGCATTTCAGGCCAACTGCCACCTGTTGAACCAGACCCGGGAACGAAAGTGCAAAGTCAATGGTTGTATACTCGGAAACTGATACATGGGCACTTTCTTTCATTTTACTTTTATTAAACATAGATTAACGCAATTTTCAGGAAGGGGGAAGCGGCCAATCTCATGTTCCTTCATCCAACGGAAAGTCATGAGACAGCAACCGAAACCAGCGCTTGAAAGTGCACGGTTAATGGTTGGAAAAGCTAAAAATGAATCTGGGGATTACAGATATCGTTGGCCGGATACGTTTATGACAGCCTGAACTCTATTTCATTCATTCGCTTTGCTGTGAATTTCGAACCTTCGTTTAATTTGGAAGGTATGAATTTATTGTTTTCCTCAGGGTCTCTTGGGATGTTCTGTAGTCACCCGTTTCCTTGTGTGCAAATCGATACTTTGTTGTTAATGATGCGCATTTATTAAATTGGTGAAGGCGATTTCGGTAATTTTCCTTCTGGTCTTTGTATCGTCCGTCAGAAATTTTAAATCCTCTAAATTAGAAATTAACGGAAATTTCAAACTGTTTCAAAGTTTTCCTCTACTCGGCGGCATTCGTGTGAGTGTCTGTTCGACTACTAACACAAATAAAAAACGGGTTGACATGGCAACTTGCTGTTTCATTGTTCACTGCCCTTTTTGTTATTCGTACTCTATTTCCACTGTGTCCATCGACCAGATAACAATCAGTTTTCGCTTTCATGTATACCCCCTGTATTACGTAGTAGTTACCATAAAGACTTTAGACAAATAGATTGTCAAATTTTATCCTTGCATCAATAAGTTGAACTGTGATATAATCCAATACATAATGACGAAGATTATATGGCCCAGAAGAGAAGTAAGTATAGCGATAAACGATAAAGTAACGCAGAAAAAATATCAAAAATTGTACGGTAAAACAGACGAAAAATTGAGGACGACAACAGCATGGCGAAAAAGCTCGTTTTCAGTTATTCGTTATCACCCCATTACATAACGTTAAATTTGACGAACAACAAGGGGATGAGAAATTCGAGTCTCAGTGGGTCAGCTCTGGCTCAAAACGTGTTTGCTTTTGTGTTTGGAGCCAAAACTGAACCATGAAGACTCGAAATTCTCATTTCCTTTTTATCCATGTTGTAGGTTATATTTAATTTTATGTAGTAACATGATTGCAAGCAACAAAAAATGAGCTTCTTCTCCACGCTGTTGACGTTCTCAATGTATTTTATGGGACCATCCAAACGTTTTAGAAATAAATTGTTATTCTCATCATTTATCTTAACTTTTTGAACCCCTCTCACTCGGCTTTGTATCTAACCCCCCCCCCGTACCTCCCTTGCTCGTTGTTGCTAGATAGATAGATATACATATATCCTGGGAAATCTTAATTTCTTGATGCCACTTTTTTGCCCTGGATCACTTGGTTCGGTTTTCTATCTAATGTATACATGGAGAACTTGGTCACTTAATTGGGAAGACAATTTTGAAACTTGGTAGATTACGTAAGATGTAATGGTTATAGGAACTCTACCGTCCGCTCAAAAAGTATCATTTTTCATGACGTCATTTTACCGGTCTTTCGCGCAGCTAAGATTTGGTTTCAAATTCAGTCAAAAGTCACAAGTGTCCGTTTGGATCGGGACGGAAGGTGGGAGTGAGAATAATGTATTTCGTTCATATCTGTGACTAAACCACTAAAAACATTTGTTCGTCTTTTAACATGACATAATAATAATAATAAATTAGCGCTTATATTTCAATAACACAACGTGTTCTCTGATAGATTAATTCACGTTCTGTCTCTATGATGGATGAAATGCTCGGCGTTCATTTTCGTTTAAACGTTTTCGAATTTCAGACCTCATAGCAGTAACCGCGTTCCCTTAAATCTACTTCCCATATGCCTCAGATATCAGATATCTTCTGTAATCTTACTGGCACTCTGGGAATTCGCGCGAAACTGTTATCCACAGGCGGTATTTTGGACCACGTGGTTGATTGTTTGCTCTGTCGAATGACTCCATCCAATCCGGAAATAGTTTGCGCCCGATCCAGTGCGCAGTATTTGGCCCAGTTTAACTGGATTCGTTTTCTGGCCAGACTGACCGAATACACGGAAACATGCCTTCGGCTAGATCAATGGGTTGTGGATAAACTCGGACAATCTGCGGAAAGTTTGATTAGCAGTTGTACGAATTACTTACATACTGAGAAGAGCAGCTTGCAATCGGAGAATAAAGGAACCTCTAGAATACTCTTATTATGCAATCTGTTTTTTCAGATGATTCAATCCAATACAGAAGATGTGGTAAGTTCGGTAAAAAAGAACTTCGCTGACTAATTATTGTTATAAATATGCATGGACCAACCATTTTGATAATCGGCTTCCTCTATTACCATGCGATTTGATAGGTGGATCGTATTTACGTGTGCCAGTCGGACTGCTACTGACATCTGTGCGTACGAAACTTCACACACGTTATTTTTTTTATAACCACCATAAATTTTGTTACTTTGACTCTTTATAACACTCCAACTTTGTTCAAAGAACTGACTTTTTCTTAGATGCTGTAAAGTTGTTTATTTATAATATTATCAGTCGCCCAAATCGTCGGTTGGCCAAACTCGCCCAAATCATCCATCGTCTCGCACTGTAGGATGGTTCTTTTCTAGCCAATATTTCTGTAGCAATATCACGAGCGCTTTACCGATAAAAGCAGTGTCACAGATAAATGATTTATGGTTGAATCAGTCCTAGTCTGGAGTTCAGCTGGATTGCGAATAACACTGACTACTGAATTTAAGGGATGTAACGTAAAATCAGACATGTCAGATTGAACGTTTTACTACAGGATTTCCAATTGCCTGTAACCTAGAACACCTTTAAAAAGTTGGCTCCTTGGTGAACTACACTGTCCTGTCGCGTTAAACTTGTTTTTTTTGTGTGAGACTAAGCTCAAGTTTTAGCGATCGGCATCTCGATGTATCTATAATTAATCGCTCGTTCGAATAACTGTAGGTAGTATGAAGCCATAGTCTATATTTAAGGAAATTGGCTTTGGTGTTCCGAAATGACATTCTATCTACCCTAACTGACATCTGTCTTTGAAGTAAGCTCTCAATAGCGCTTTAACTTTTATTTTCATGCTAACCAAACCATTTCAACCGGATTTATGTAAGTGGTTGAAGGTTGACAGTGTGACACTGTACACTTTGGTGGGGGAAATAATTTGTCAAATTTCATTAGATAGAAACAGAACATACCGTTCTCATTCTCCTAAGGCCTTTTGTGTTTTCTGCTTCTCCGTTATTATTCCAGTTTCAAAAAAATATAAATGGAGAGGGAAAGATGTATTCATTCTCACCCATTCGATTATTATACAAACACCCCTAAATTTATGATTCTTTCAGGATCTGACGGTTCGAATCGCCTATTTGCTTGGAAATCTAACCGCCAGGTTGGATAGTGCACGAGAAGCTCTCTTTCCGAATCCACTGGCCCTAGCAGATATGTGTGGCCTGTGCCGAGATTACCATCGAATGATCCTAAAAGAAGCAAAAGACAATGATGTGAATAATATCACCTACCGCGATGCCTGGAGTGACCTTACCGTCCGTGAGTTGCTTACTCATTTTTCTCGGTTTTCATAAATCTTTAGAAATGCACGATCTCTCTACTCACCGTAAATTGCGTTCGCTCATTTCGGACCATGTCATGTCATGAAGTCTAATGTAGAATACCTTGAGGAGACAGTATTGTTCAATTTTTCCAGTTAGGACACTTGGCCCCCAAATCTGAAGTGGCAGATCTCGTTGGAGTCGAATCGTAAATATGAAGTATAGCCAATACCATAGCTTTCTAGCACCGAATGAGAACTGGTATAGCATGTGTCTTACTTACTTACAGCCTTACACGCCGATGCACCGAACGTAGCAACTTGGAGTTATTGATCATCACCATCGTATTGGTAGCTCTGACAATATTAGTGGCTTTCCCTACAGCAGGATTAAAGACGTGGGTTCCAACTGTTAAATAAACTGAAAAAAGCATTGATTGTTTTATGCTGAATAAACACTGAGGTCCAGATATGATAGAAAAACGTTGATAGATGTGATATCTCACATCAACTTGCCTCTCGGTTTTAAATTTTATCAAATAGAACCGGTTTCGGAATTTATAAGCCTGTATATTTTGGCACTCCAGAGATTGGATTTTTAAACTAAGCTCAATTCAAGTGATATGCCTGAAAAGCTGCAGCAGTTACATCTCTTTGGGTTTCTTTTCAGCATTCAGCACCGTCTCTACGTCGATATTCGAACATCAGTCCTGTCTTGAAATGGTAAACAAATTGGTTCGTATACTGGCCAACTCAGCAATCGGAGAGACTGTTGGTCAACTTGCGGTGGTGAGCACTGATTGTCTCGATCTATTTCTAGATCTTATCGGTGAGTTAATGAAAACTGATGCCTAATTCCGTACTGCCCAAAACACTTGACCCCGAAAATCACTTCTTTAGCTTTATATATATATATATAATACAAATGCAAATTAAACTACTCGGGCAAAAAACAGTCAACACCGTTGTTTATAAAACTGTCATTCTAACTGCATTTATGGCTGGTCATCATGTTCACTAATATGATGCAACGGTAGTCAGCTATACCAAATAAATGTTATATTTATCACCGGCTTCCCTGCAAGCCTGGTTGCAACGCAACAAGAATAAAACAAAACGAGGTGATTCAGATACAAAGCAAAGGTAAAGGGGGTCACACAGTAAAGGTGATTAAAGAAAATAACAATTTTTTGTCTGTCTCACTGTAGATATTCTGATATTTTTGTATTAGTTTAATTTCTTATGGTTCACGAAATTTCAATGGCAGACCGTACAGCATTCCCACCACTGGCTTCTTTTCCAGGCCGTATCTCTGTGTCTCTAACCAACAGTAATCCTCATCCCTCCTGCCCCAATCTGATAGGCGGGCTGCACCACCTGGAACCAAAGTTGAAAAGACCAACGAAGCGAATAATTATTGTCTATTATTCCTTGCCAAGCTGCTACATTAGTATTCGATCACAGGATAGCAACGAAAGCCATGAGACATAAAATAAACCTGGGTTGGGAAGGGGATCACATAGTTGTAATCGTCCGATTAAACTGATTACGTAACACGATCATTCGGTTGTCGTTTGATTTTCTGAATGGTTGATAATTTAGCATGATACTAATAATTAAGTCCCGGATGGACAACAAATCCTCAAAAAATACTCCTCAGGATGCAAATTACGCACACGTGTTGATAAAATTCGTGTAACACACTGAATTTTATCATATTTGATTTTTCCAACGCTTAGTGTTTCTAGCCCCAATGAATTGAATATGATGTTGCCCCACATCACACGCAACATATCTGTACTAATATCCTCTTATGTTTTTGCTTCTATTAGTCAAATGCCAATAAAATGTACCATTTCTCGATCTTGACGGTGACTGCTGGTTCACCAGTTATAATATATCTACATAAACAAATTTACCCGGTGTTTCAAATATGTTTATTGTGACGAAGATACACTTCCTGGGTGCAAGTATATGAATGGAGTGACAAACGATTTTGGATACGCCTGACGAGCGGCAAGAACCGCAAATCATTGTGCTTCCAACGAAATTTTTTTTCAAGCCCTTCCACAAACTACTTACTGTAAAATATTCATATGTATTAGGTTGTTTTTACCCGTAAGTTTAGAGTACCTGGGAAGTTCACTTGCAGACGCATGCACACGTATGGCCTTGGAGTACAACGAACATCATAGACAGAGGCGTTCCTCACAGTTTCCTTTTTATATAGTTCGGATTTATTAGCGTCATTGATTTATTTTTAGCGTCACCAGCGTCTATCCTTTCATTCTCGTTCCCACTTACAGAAGTGCAAATTCATCATGGTTCTTTGGTTCTTTATGGTCATTACGATGGTGATTGTGATGTTGCAGCCGAGTGGATTATTTCTTGTGATGTGCTTTTATACAATAAACTTTAAAGTTTTGGATTTTCATTTTGCGTTTTCAATACAGAATGTGAATGTCCAAGAGAACCAACGGAACTGCTCGTGAATTGTCTAGCCGGTTTGAATAACATAACTTACTACATACATTCAGAAAGTACACCCGCGGTCCTCGCAAAACAATATGACGTAGCAGAAAGTGAGTTTCCTCTCTATCTTTACTTTTAAACATGTGATTACTGATCGCTTTGAGCATGGCAACCACTTGTCTGCTTTATATGGAAGAGAATTTATTGTGACCAAGGTAGTCCTTTTGGGAAAACTTGGTTTATGCGATTGTGGTAATGCATACATATATTTCACGCAGTCAATGTGCTTGAGGCTTTCCGTCCTCTCTATTATACAGTCAAGTGTAGGTTATCCAAAGAGATCAAGTTCAGAATTTTGTCAACGGTCGAGGCGATTGCCATCCGTCTCCACATTGTGGTCCCAGAAACATTTTGTAAGAACATTGGTCTTAACCATGGCCATCCACTAACAATCTGGTGACGTAACCTCCGTTTATGATCAACCACTGTCTGTCTCTCACTTTCCACGCACACAAAGACATACACTCACAAACATTAATTATCACAAATCCATCATCTGTCCTTAAACTGTGATTTTCTTCGCAAGTATTTGTCTCCTCTCCCCACCATGTATCTGTGTTGTTTGCATTTCCTCGGTACCAGTTGTTTGGCATGGAATATAATACTTCAAAACAAGATATGGTCTGCTTATGTGTAGTTGTGTTGGATTGGATGTCCATTTTTCAAGATTAACTAGAAATGATTAAACCATAAGAATATTAACCAAGTTGCGATCAAGGGTTTCGGCGGTACTGTCATTTCACCAGCTCTGTCCCAATAGCATAGAAAATTGAGATGTTTCGGACGCTTGTTCAGAATACACGAAAAAGGTGTTATGGAAACGCATATGGTGATAAATATAGAAGAAAAATTAAAACGGTATGCACTTTCCGGCTGACGTAACGAAAGTATAACCGCTCAGTGAATCGGAAATATGGGTATTCCCTTAACTACCGCTCGAGAGAGAGAGAAAATTAGCAGAATGTGTTTTATCTCAGCAATGATCCTTAACTACTACGTGAAGTAACCAAGATTTTTTTTCAGTAACCCAAATACCAACAGCATCTATGAAGAAAAAAACTGTATTCTCTCTTCCTTCTCTTACTCACCAAATTCAGTTGAATTTAGCAATGGTGATGCTAAACCATCTGTATTGACAGAATGAAGAGGCAGTTATCTCATCCATTGACCAAACATATTCCGATGTGGCTCTCAAATTTTTTGCTTTTTCCATATATTCCTTCACTGTTCAACTGAATGTTTAACAAAACAAAGCAAATTAAACTGACACACTGATTTACAAGGCGAATGTTTGCGCGAGCTGGAGCCGATAAAGTGAAAGACAGCTGTAGTCCGACTCGAATCTGAAATAGCTTTGTTCGCATGACAGAAATTTTCTGTATTGTACTCGGTGTTTTATCGAATCAGCGCCCGAGTGATTGAACACTAAGTTGATGAAATAAAACACTTTGATGATGTATTTAATGGTCTCCAAAACGTAGGAATTGAATGGACAGCTGGAGAAAAACGGTAAGATTTGGAGTACGCCGATGACATCGTCTGTCTGTTTGAATGTTTGGAAGACGCGCAAAGTGCACTTGATAGACTAACAAGTGCAGCTGCCACGTCGGGTATGTGCTTTGCACCTTCCAAATGCAAAGTGATGCTGCAAGACTGGGTGTCGTGTGACCAATGACGGAAGCGCAGCAAAGGAGATAGCCGCTCGCATTTCCAAGGCTCGAGCAGCATACGCAGGACTGAAGCTCCTTGGGAGTAGACGCAACGTCTCACTGAAGTTGAAAGGTCGTGTATATTATGCTACCGTTCGTTCAGTCCTGCTTTATGGTTGTGCGACGTTGAATTTGCGAGTAGAAGATATCCATCAGCTAGAGGTTTTAGACTATTGGTGTTTACGTAGTGTAGCCCACGTCGGATGGAGAGAGAGAGAGCGTTGGTAACTGAGAGGTAAGCCGTCGTGTGTTTGGAAGTCTGTCAGGCACATCGAATTTAGATTAATAGGCTTCACTAGCTAGGGCACTTATTGCGTATGCCCAGCTACCATCTACCCCATCGCACCTTATTTACTGTAGCCGCTAAGGGCTCTAGGAAGCCACGTGGAGGCCAACAGATGCCGTGAAAAAACGAGGCCTGAAGAAATGCACAGAACCCTTAGGTAGAGTAAGTGTCATGTGTCTTCCAGGTTGGGTTCCGGAAGACTCCGCAATTGGTTGGTTGGGAACATTGGGGGATCTGTCAGCGAACCGACAGTAGTGGTGTTCTTGTCATTTTTTATGAGTCCAGAATGCTTGAAACGGTATGTATGCGGAGTTTGATTGTGCACTGTGTTGACCATGGTGGCTCTCCTTCTTCCCCTCCCTCAAAGTAGGTCCAATCGCTGTCCACCCTAAATTTTATCACTAACCTTGTATGCATTGCGAGTTTGACAGCGATCAGTGAAGTTCGCTTCACTGTATTTCACTGTACGATGATGATGATGATGAATGACTAAACCTCAAGTCAATGAATTGGCAGCATTTCTATTGACCTCAAAGTTACGTATACAATGTTATGTACTTTTAGTACACTCCACTACTATATATATATGTATATATATAGATATATGTATCATATTTGTCGCAGTAACCTCATTTGGAACACCGGTTAAATTTGTTTGGAGAGCTTTCAGAACAAATGCGATGGAAGTGTTTGTTATAACCACCACAGAGCACTGGACAGCTGTTTCGTCCTGTTTAGGACTCGTCAGCAGTGCGTACTTTTTGTGTCTCTATCAAGACTCATACCGCGATTCTTCGGGCTGGGACTTCAAACCCTTCAGCTGCACGGTTGGGGAATTAACCATCTCCCAAGGAGTGAAACCCACATCCAAGACCATCAAGAGTGTCTGGTGCCTCTGAAAAATCGAATGAGCTAATCCAAGCTTGATACTCTAAGGTTTCAGAACATCTCAATTTGTAAATCATTACTATGATTTGATGTCTGTAGTCACGTTTGTTGCGGTTAGTAGCATCTAGCCCACCTACAAAACGTCGAATCATAGCATGGATACTCCAATGGACTGGTTCTAAAAGACCTGTTCAAACACATTTACCCACTGTTCCAAATAAAGTTATTGTGATGAAAACACACTACCTGGGTACAGGTGTAATAATGAAGTGACAAAAGATTACCGGATACATATGCTTGACGTGCGGCAAGAACAGCGAAACCGGTCGTGTGCTTCCAGGTAAATTATCTTGAGTCATTCATATACAACTTATTGTAAAATATATATAGGGCGATTGCTCCGTCGTTTCGCATCGTCTTGTCTCTCTCACCCGTGACCTCAAACAATTAAATTCCCTCTGGCCCTCTTTCTGATCTGATTGGATCATTTTCCGTGAGTTGCGCAACTTGGAGTCCTCCAACCTGACACTAGACCGTCTTATCACCGACTCGCAATGTCTATGATACTGTTTTTGTCACTCGTAGTCCAGCCGTGTGATGCTAACAGTCCTGCAGGCACAGTTGTAGTTCACTGTGCATCCTTGAGACTCGAGGTGGTGGACAAGGTATGTGTTCTCGCCCGGTTTGTTTGGGCAAGCATCACATCCCTTGTTGCAGCTGAACCATCAGACCGATCGATCGTGTGATTCTCGGATCGGCATAGGAGAAGGATAAGTTAATAATCTTACGCTGCCCAAGCGTTGGAAGAGAATCATCGCGCGGAGGAATTAGTTTTAGAATAATGCAACATCCGAACCACACACCGTCCCGGTTGGGGCGGCTGTGGTCACCAGCTCGATCGGGCATGGAAATGTATGGGCACCTTGGACCTTTGGCCTCGTCCAAAGGGCGTATGATCTGGCGAACTGGACACCGGCCCCCAGTGGATTGTGGTTTTCGCACACCGCCCCGCTGCCTTGCGGGTCAGGCTTTGGTTAACCAAAGACTCCGGTTGTGGATTCCCCTAGAAAATTCACCTGTCTTGGCCTGGGCAACCTGGTAGTATTTTGCCCACATGCAAATCATGGAACTTTTTTTCTTTTTCATAAAGATTATTGTGCCATGATTTGTTTGGCACACGTCTGGATTTAGACGTGTATGAAAATATAATATAATATAATATGTACCATCCGGGCAGTTCGGATTGCAAATACTTTACGCGATGATGACTTTGTGCCAACACTCGACTGATCTAAGGTATTTGCCTGAGCGAGTCTGGAAAACGACCAAAACGCGATTTTCCTGGTCCGAGCTGATCCAAGAGTCCTCGGCTATATCCGTTCAGTCAACTAACTCTTTCTGATAACTAGAATCGAAAAGGAGTCTACAAACCCCGCTGACTTAGGTGACCCTCTCCCCTGTTTAAAACCACCTCGCCTCAGTAGTTAGTTATTTCCCCCACAAAAAGTAAAGCCTCGGCATTTGTCGTTGTTGTATCCCGTATGAGTCAATAAGTAGGCAAGTAGTGGTTATATTTCCAGTATGTGAACGCAAACGTAGCCGGTAAGCAAGCAGTGCGTCAACACGCAGACAGGCAGGCACAGAAACTGGCGCAAGTCTTACCGAAAGGAGTGTTGTCACGCTGGACAGTCAACGAATCAATCAATGAGGAGAGATCAATACTGACCTCTGATTCGCTGAGGTGGATCGATCTTGTAACAGGGTAAGTCCGCATGACGTGCGTGTGGTGACCGGCCGCAACGGTCAATCACGTGATGCGCGGTAAACGTTTCACTCAACCGCAGGCCACAACAGTCGTAAACGAAGCAAGACAATCATCAATGTCAACGTTTTCTTCTATGGCATCTAGCACTGCTCGTCCATAACCATTACCGAATGCTCGTGGAGTCATGTTGAAAACCAAATTAACACAAAACAGTGAAGTTGTCCCAAACGGGTAAGCTTTCGTTTGGTATTACTCAGGATCTTTTGATGTACCACACCGTGGCCACCAGAGAAACCTCAAAGCACCTCTATGAATTTTAGCACCTTCATTTGCGTAAATACTTTTATATCAGCTGTAACAGCTACACGTTCCTTGCGGAATCGCAAAAGTATACGCACTAAATTGGTAATGGTGTCTGGACCTTGATAAAGCATGTCGTTCAATGATTTCCCCTTGTGTTTGGCCGCGCAATCCAAAACAGTATGTAGCTTTTCCGGCTTCTTTGGGTTCAATACCGCATGATGTTGGACTGGCACTGCATCTCCCGTCTATAGTCGTCTTTACGAAACAAAACCGTAACGCTTCGCGCGCTGCTTCAAGCTAATCAACCTGGTGAGCACCGACGCGTAGTTTCCCATACTTGTTTTGACATCCTTCTTCCACGGCAGAAAGACCACGAACCTCGTATCCGACTCTACAACAGCGATGCCTCCATATCATCTACCGAAACGCCTGTATCTAATAACTGGGTATCTCTATATTCTGCATCGTACATTCTCATCACCTGGTGCATTATACGACGCAAGACTTGAAGGTCCGAAAATCACCCAACCTAATTGCGTAAGGATTCTTTCGAACGCCGAGCCTTTATCGAGTAGCCAATGAGCTTCTGGTGTGCCGCATCCTATCAATAACAGAACTTCTTTATCAATGATTTGTACTGGAAGGTCTGCCAAGTGAGATCATTTTTCATTCTTTCAGATGCCTCTAATCGGTTCAGAAACGAGTAAGTCTCTTATAACCACAGCTTTCTCGACACCTACTGAATCCTTTTCATTCAGAAGCAATACCTGAAAAACATCGCTGAAAAGGTTTGTCTCGGTTAATCCACCAAGTGTGTTTATCTTCAGTTGGTTTCTTAGTTTGTTTAACCCCAATTGGTGAGGTGCACCCATCATGGGCGTCCTGTCGGATCCATTATCTAGTAGAGCATACTCGATTCGTTCTTTATGTCCGACTGGTAAACATCCTACGCTTGCACTATTGGTCTGAAACCTATTTGCCACGCTTGACCCTCGTCGACCGGTTCATGTTTAGTGCTTAGGCCTCGCTTGGTCACTACTACTTCTGTTTCGGTCCGAAAGATGCCCCAATCGACTCCGTGCTACTCTAGCCATTGCAGATATGAAATCGGTCAGTTCGATATAATTCGGCTTCTTGTCGCTTTAAGCAATTCGTCAACGGTCTCTGCCCACTTGTGTTGCAAAGAATATGATAACCCTTCCGCTCCAATATGATAGGAGAATTACTGTCAGCCGTTTAGCCCACTTGTTTCAGGGCAATCATGCAGCTTTCCATTCGAACAGCTAGACAAGATAGCACATCGTCTTCCTCGTTATTCATTTTGAGACCTTACAATAATCCATGTAGAAGTGAGCACGCTA
>UZAN01040577.1:48099-74352 GCA_900618425.1 Echinostoma caproni
TCCGTTGGACTGATGGAGCCGTGTGATTTGTACGAGACACCTAGACTGGTCTTTATCCGATGGCACTTTTTTGATGCCTTTGGACAAGCGAATGCTCTTCGATCATCTGATAGACTGAGTATTTTTTGAATAGCGTCAGCCTTCGGTCTATGGGCGTATAAAAAATGGAAATAGATGATTAAACTTAGTAAATGGTCTGGAAAGCTAACGCCTGCAATCTTGATCGTGCATTGAAGCAAGCAAGTTTGTTCATCTTAAGGTGGCTAGGATAGGCGTTACTCATATCATCGGGTATCATTCACCGGCGTGAGATTCCCACCGAGGCAAGTAATTGGTCAGAGGGAGATAAATGTGATCAGTATGAGATCTAATCTGAGGGTAAGATTACCGCATTCCATGGTCTCAGTCGCATAGACTTCGTGGGATGGCAACAGTCGATCGTTAGTAGCGCTCCCATCCTTAAACTCTTCAATTTACTACTTCCTTGTCGATCGACCGAGGGACTAGCAAAAGGTCACCAATCAAAACGGACGTACGGCAGTTCAAGTTAAAGGTGGTGAAAACGAAACTCAAAGTTTGAACACTTGAAACTTCTGTTTGTTGATGCACAAAGTGACAAAGCAATTTTCTATTTCATATGAAGCTCAAAGCGCAGTTTTTCAACATAATTATTTACATCAAACGCGTTTTCGTCCCACAGAAAGCACACCATCATTACCATGAACTGTCTCACTTTCAGACGAAGGCGCAGTTGATTGCATGCATCAAAACATCCAGATGGAGAATTCAAACGTGGATGAAGAAAGCACAGCTTTGTGGAAGGCAGCCTGGTGCAGTGAATTTCTCCCCGTAGCCAATGAATTTCTTGCTCGAATCACTCAGTGCTGAAGTTCCCCCAAACCGAGTAACGAATGAAAATACGGCTCAAAATTTATCACAAACCAATTTGAATAAAAAATAAGCCAATTGTACTGCATCTTAAGAGTGCTGTAAGATTAGTTGCTGAGGCAGTCCATACTATCTTTCATGCGCCTACTATTTGTCACTGATGAGCTATGATTCATATTGAAAAAGGCTTTTGTTTGCTGTTTTCTCTAAAAGGCTGTTTAGACTTCGGTTGAGCCCAAACAACAAAATTTATTTTCACACCACATTTCGTTGTTTATTCTTAATTTTCACAGTTTTACCCCCCCCCCCCAACCTCATATCATAGCAAGTTATTCTGAGCACAGACAATATATTGCTTTGCTATCTGATTTCTGTCGTCCTTATTTCCTAGACCAGGTTGCTCGTGAGTTTTTTCTTCTTTCAACAGCATTTTCCATTTTCCGTTTCTGCATGCACAGAAGACAACACATGTTCTTACGGTGCCTTTTACCAAACAAAATTTCGCCCCTACATTCTGATGTGAGATTGATTCAGGTTTGGTCATAGAAGCACTATTCTGCATAATGAAATACTAATTAATTGATTATTCCTGATGCTTATTAGGACTTTGGGCAGCTTGTCCTTTGCTCGTTTTCTGTCGTGAGATATATGCTATTTCTGCTTGAATGATTGTCCTGAGACCCCGTCTTTCTTCTTTGAACTGAATCGCATTGTACGAAGCACCAAATTGTGAATAGTTCTATGACTAGCACTATCTGTGCTATCCATCACAGAGTGAGTTCAAATTTGCCCGTGTGGTTTATTCCTGTGCTCATCGGAAACTTGTTTATTGTTGTTGTTCTGAGAGAAGCTCCCTGAACAACATATTTTTGTGACTTACTTCTTTATTTTCTCACCTTACGGATACGTTCAAAGTGAAATCAGATGGCGCATATGCAGTAATAAAAAAGGTTGAGTGTTGAATAGAAATCAAGAATAATTATGGCGCAGTACTTCACGGGTCTCGTACCCAAGTCACGCCACACACACACACACCTCCCAACAACCATAGTCTTATTTCACTTGAAAGAGGCATTTGACACATTCGATCGTGAAAACCAATCCGGTTTCCCTTTCTTGTTTAGTACTGCCCCGGAGTTGTCCCAGTCCATTGAGACTATTTTACTTCTGGTTGTATGAGGGTCTACGGCGAACTTTGCGGTCGGTTCGAAACCAGTGGTATTTCACAATGGCTTCTCAACCAATGATTCTTGTTCGGTTTCACCATAAACAAAAGACAAACTATCGAAACATTTCCTAGGTGGTTTCGTATTGAATGTATACTCAAAGCTTTCAAATGTCGCATCTTGAACAGACATGACAGAAGACCCATTCGACGAGAGAAAATCCTTTCGTAAACTGCCCTCAGGCCCCAGCTAACAAAATTCGATAATAAATTACAACAGAAAGGGACATTTATTGTGAAACTAGCTCAAAAGACGAAACCAAAGGTGATTGGTCAAAGTCAAGGCATGTTTGGAATCAGTGTCACAGGCTTTCGTACCTACAGGACTGGCTCAAGGTAGGTGATTTTTAAAGCCTCTCATATTCGTAACCGTTATGAGTCGCGATGATGTAACACGATACAGGACTCATCAGTCTGATCAACTACTGTCCATCAAATGACGAGCGATCGCCGATGTCGCACTTATGCTGGGTTGGTTAGGCTGAGTCAGTACCTTTAGCACCTATTCCGGTATGTGTTCGGTCATTCTTGTTCCCAATATCCAGTCAGGTCTACCGACTTATGCTTCCTTGCGACTGCAAAATAAGGCCTAAATGCAGGGAGAGATGCAGAAATGCGGTCCGTGAATGATTATATTGGGAGCCGTTGTGGTGGTTTACAGATAGTGACGCAGCATAGAAAGTCTTTCTGAGACCGCTTCTGATGAATCGTAATCTTAACTGCAGCAATTTCACTTCGGTACACACTGAGCCCTGGTCAAGGTCTATCTTCGTTCATGAGTGTCACTCATCCACGCTACGCTTCGGTTAAGTGATATGCAATTGGCATAATTGCGTTGGGAAGAGCAAGGGGTGTATTGGAGGATATACAGAACGATTCAAAATGGAAATTAAGTAGATATAAAAGAGGAGGGACACCTTCTTTTGCGTGTCGCACGGATGTACTCAGGAAACACCTCTGGTCTTCAGGTCAGTTGAGCCTAGCCAGGTAAGTCATAAGAAATTATCCAGGTTTGAATCGGCTCCTGATGTATTTTGTGGAATTGTCGCTCGGCTGAACCAAACATACGTCACTCCTTTTCCACAGTGTAATTTATAATTTAGACGATGTATTTTCTTGTCAACATCTCCTTGGATTTCCCTAGTTCATAATCCATATTTCGTTCCGTAGGATTTGTTGGTGTTCTGTCGAAAACTTTCTACCAGACGATCGACGTTTTAGGTACTCGAATAACCTTTCTGCATACCTGTTTACAGTCCACCAGTTTTGAGGCAGGTTACCCACTGTTACCAAAAGGTCAACCTTATTTTCCGACGATACTGCTACTGGATATCAGAAATTTACATCTAATCTTCCGCCTGGCTCATTTATACCTGTAACTGTAATCAACCTGGTAAATCGGAGCAGTACATCTGGGATTACAGAGGCATGAGTCATATCAATTGATTGGCTCATTCGTGGCCCGGGTTAGTACACTCTGGTGTGCTGAGTCTGATACTCCTCCACCCATCAGATTGAATTATATCACAGATTAATTTCAAAGCAATTACTTGACCACTGTCACACTGGTTAGCCGCTGACCACTGCCTTTCTGACTTACTAACCGCCTAATTATGGTGATCCTACTTGCGTTCATTGTGGGACAGGAATTGGAAATAAATTAGCTCAAAAGGCATTTGCCAAGATGAACCGTTTACTATGGAATATAGGAATCCTAGTTGTGTGACGAAGTTAAACAAATTGAGCTATGCAAACTTTTCCAAAACTGCGGAATCCCAATAACGATACGCGGTTGGACATCAAAACATCAGTGGGTTTTCTTGTCCGTGACGAAACTTTTCTACACCATGTACCGGGTGGTTGTGTTTATTGCATAAGATTGTTCGTTTTTTGATGAACAACAGTTATGGTCATTGGACCCTCAAAACTGCATTACACATACGGTGCTGAAGTAACCATAGGTTGAAAGAGCAGAAAAAATATAATCAGAACACTGTTTTGTTTAGTATACGCAACTTTGAATATTTCTGTCTTTTGTTTTGGGGGATCTCAGATGTGTAAAAATGCGTTCAGGCCAGCGAATTCGATTCAATACCGTAGACCGTAGTATCTCCAGCCACCGACGCCAGATCCCAAAAGTTTCTCCAATTCTATACGCCAATTCATAGCTTGCCAACCTCGCTGTTTCTTCCTGTTTAGTTCAGTGTCTATGAATAACATACACAGTGGCAGACGTTTCCCATCCGTAGGATGTGCCCTACTCACCTCGGACGGTAAATTTGAATAATTGCCTAATGGAAGACTCTTTGCCTCGGATGCATCTCGTTGAACCTCACTATACATAGGCGATTCTAGGCTGACGATATTTAATCGTGGTCTGCTCGGAGAGGCCACTTTTCTCACCCATCATGTAACGCCTCATACGATTGCACTTTAGTCATGTTCTTTGAATAAGAAGGTTGTCTCGACGGCACCAAAGATTTTACAGGTTAGCATACGATAATCTTGCTTTAGTTAGGCCTTGAGAGATCCCACCGACCCTTCCGGCCATTATGCGAATTCCATAATAACTGAAGTTCCCAACCATTTCCAGAACGTCATTACTCAATACGGATCACTGGACGACTGTTTTGTCCTTTTTGAAACTTGTCCGTAGTATTTACTATGTATTCCTGCCGGGAGTCAAACCGTAAACTCTTGATTCGAAGCTCTGCTGTTGGTGACTGGTTAGGCTGCACACAGTACGGGATGAATGGAAGAAATAGGAATAAGTAAAATCAAAGTTGATACAAGAGCAGCCGTTCATCCTGAGTGATCATTAAAACGAACTAATATTATAAATTATAAATATTTTCTCCTCGTCAATAATCTGCCTTCATGTTAGGTGGAGTGGAAAATGGCAAATACTTGGCTTGACACACACTAATCACTTTTGATTGTGCGCTGCTATAATTTAGTCACTCTAGTATGGTGAATATCTAGGGTTGTTGATATTCGAAGAGCGATGTCTGCGCAGTATTATTAGAGTCTGGTGGAACACCTGGGTAATAGAAACCAAGTCCAGACAGTGTTAGTTACTGATGTTAGAGCAGTAACGTGCTCTTGGTCACCACGGGTTCGGATGGTTGGGAAGTTTCATGCATTCAGCACAGGTTGGCAAACAAGCCTGTTTTCGGTACTCCACCTTTTGGGAGACGGTGATTGAAGAAAAGTTATGTATGAAAATATAAAAATTCTGGCAAGTGGATTGTCATTAGGCCTCGTAGCTCAACTGGTAGAGCGTGTGCATTACAAAAGCGTAGGCGGCATCCATGCGTGGGTTTGAATCCCATCGAGGCTACTGAACTTTTCCCAATCGACATACAAACTTCAAATCTGCGGAACAACAATTAATTTCAGAATTACCAGTTTCAGTGATTAAACTGGACGAAATGAATGGTCGGAGAATTTGACAGATATGGCTCGTCGTCTTCAACAACTGCGTTCCTCAATCCACTCACTTTTTAATGCAAATCTAGTCAAAGTTAAGTCAAGAATTTGCTTTAAGACACCTTCGGGTGCATATTTAGATTTCAAATGCCAAGTACAAAAAAGAATGGAAAGAATTATATACACAACGACCGCGGAGTTAACTCAAAGCTGTGCATAATTCACGGTAAATACAGTTTGGGTGACATAAAAACGAGGAAGATAAGGAACTATGGAGGAGTCATATGCATTAGTACATGTGTGAAGGTGTTTGTACTTGGAGCGAGTAGGAACCGTTAGGGGGATAACAAATATATAACAGTTTTTATGCGCCATTATTTTTATGCAGACTGTGTCAAACCAATCACGGTACAACAATCTTTATAAAAAATCCGATTTGTATCTTAATCTCCGCACTTGTCAGTTTTCTTCATTGTTCAGTGAAACGGGTGTCCAAAAGACAGAAAATAAATCCAGTAAGTTGAAAAAGAAGGCTTATTATTGCACAAATTGAATCCGATTTAATCTTATTCGCTGGATAACTCAAACTAACACAGAAGACGAGCATCCATGAAACAGCAATAAAGTTCAAAGACATCTTTTAGCTACTCAGGAACACTATAAAAGCGTGCGAGAACCGCATCCTAAACTCATTGCGAAGACATTTCGCTTGCCTGAACTAAGTCGAAGTGGACCAGAAACATCAAAAACATGAACAATCATTAGGAAGAGAAGTTTTTGTGGTGACCGTTTTTGTTGTATTGCATTGTATTCAAGCTTTAGCGAGTTATATACAATTCTGGTAAAAACAGGTGAAAAGTGGGATGTGAAACATACAAAAATATGAGTTAATTACTAAATGCATTAGAAAGCTCAGAGCGAACACTTTCCTTGTCAGTCAGTATCCAGGCAAGATAGAGTTCCAAAGAATTTCTGTATGCGGATATGCGAGGCGGGATAAGTTTGTACTTAGAACGGGTGGAGGGGTGGGATTTGCATGCACACAGATCAATGTGTAGAGGATCGGTGCAATCAGATAGGATATTGTCAACAAACTTCAAGCACGGATCAATATGGGCATTACACATATTGCTAATCAGAACAGATAACGGAACTTGAGAGACACGGCTGATCATTCAGAGGCCACGTCTCAGCAACTTGAAATCAGCACTCAGCAAACGAGGTAAATTTACAGGGATAAAGGGAGGACACGTTGAACGAAAGCATTTATTACCGACGAGTCGGAACAGAAGTGGCACAGTCTTCTGATCTGAAAAGAGAGACTTTCCAACTTGCGAGCAACACTGCGTATGTAAGGACCAGCGAAGGTTACTTTCAAGCGTGACACCTAAATACTTCACATGGTTGACCCTGATCATTTGCTTTCCATGAATCTGGACATTGTCGGAGGGAGATGGGGTACGGTTTAGAGTAAAAATACATTCAAGGCATTTTTCAAGATTAAGATCAAGACCGGAAAAAGTGAGATGTGAAACGAGATGGGATAGGTTTGTATTATATTTAAACAGTTCTGATCGGTTAGATGCGGAAACAGAAATGGTGATATCATCAGCATACGTAAAATGTCGAACAGGCGGAGTAACAGGTCACTGATATAAGTCGAAAAAAGATGGGGTGATAGGACAGCAACTTAGAGTACATCCGAGCTATTGAATGATGCGGTTAACTGTCTTCTTCCCAATTTAACACATATCTTTGAGAAAAGTAATCGGCGAACCATTCAGGAAGAGAAGCGGGACAGCCAAGAGATTGGAGTTTGTTAGGTAAAAGTGAATGGGGCACCGAGTCGAAAGCGGAAGAGTAATCAAGAAATGCACAATGCACATATTTGGCTTTCTCGTTAAGGGACTTACTTTTAAGTGGTTCTCCATACACTTTATTTGCGTTTTACAGACGTGCTTAATGCTTCTCTTTATGTGGTTCGTCCAGAAAGTCGCCACTCGAAGCCCTTTGATAGTTTGCGTTCATGGCGAACCCATTCAGAGTTCCCTGACCGTGCTGGTGACCACGCTCAAACCTTCGATCTTGAGCACACATCCAACCCATAATTATTTTCCAACACTGTCACAAGTCCTCCCCTGGGCCTATTGAACCAGTCCTATTTTACTTTTTACCTAAGTTATCCATTCCACTGTTCCTTTCAATTCCAGGCGCACATTCTGGAGCTATGGTTCCTCTCATTGGGTTAGCTTTCGTAACTTTCTGGTTACCCGCCCGTGAAATGACCGTTGTTTCTGCGCCGATGCCTCCGTCTTGGCTTCGAAATTTTTCAGTTCTTTTGCAATGCATGAATCCACTTATTCATTTCTTTAAACCTGGCAAATCTCTTTCTCCAGAATAGTTTATTCGTGTTTGTTATCACTCCATCACTGGCGTCGTTCACCTTGCTCCTATCCCACCAATGGTTCTGGCAAGTGCGCAACAATTGTAAATTGTAATTATAAAGAAGGTTAAGGAACGCTTTGTTGAGCGCGAAGCAGTACAGTTATCAACCGCTCCTTCTCGAAGCTAAACATTCTAGTCACTCGATAAGGTAGTCTCCCTTAACTTCTGTCCGATGTGTTTGAGAAAGTAGTAGTGTTTGCCTTCTGTTTTGCTTACAGGTCTACCCTGTTCTAATCATCTACCAAATTCTCCGCATACCCTACAGTGAACCACATTTAGACACCACTCATTGCCACCAGAAAGGTACGTATTATTGGTATCACTGGGCCTATACAAGCCACTTGTACCCGGGATTCCTCCCATCACCCTCGAAATATGTGCCCAGAAGTGGCTCCACTTCTACGCCGTTTGTTCTCTTGGTTCATGGGTATTTTCAACACCATGGAAAATATCAAAAGTATTTCCCACTCCCAAACGCGGCAACCACTGAGACCCAAATAAATACCACTCCGTCTCTCTCACATCTGTTTTCTCGAAGGTTGTGGAATCAACCATTGTTGATCAACTCCGTCACCTTGAGCAGAACAAATTGCTTAGCGACCGTTGGTAAGTTTTTCAGTCCCATTGATCTACCGGTGATCCTGCACTCATTTCAAATACTTAGTCAGCACTAATCGACAACCGCGGAGAAACCCATATGGTACCACTGGATTTATCGAGAGATCTCGATAGGGTCTGGCATGCAGGTCTGCTGGCTAAGCTACATTTGTTTGATTTTCTTTCGGAACTTGTGTCCTGGACAGGAAGCTATCTCAGGAACCGCAGGATCTCCGTTTGAGTAGATGGGACCAGGTCTCTTTTCGTGCCTGTGAATTTTGGTGTCTCTAGGGTTCTGTACCTTTCCTTTCACTTTTTCTGATTTGCATTGATGATCTTTCTTTGACTTCAAATCCTATTCATGCCTTTTGATAACGACGCTACCCTACACCCTTCTTTGTCCTATTCCTCTTCACGCATCGCTAACTTCAGTATTAGCGATGATGACCCCTCCCTTAGTTTCTCCTTAAATTCTGATCTGGGCCGTATTTCTGCTTGGGGGATGTCGCAACCACTTTCCCTCTAATACCAGTAAAACTTCCTCTATATCCATTTCCCTTTAACATGAATCTTTCTCCACCTCGTTAAATTTTAACTCCATTCTCCTTTTCACAGATTTATGCTGCCTATTGGGACTATTCTTTTCTTCTCTTTCACTGTCGCCATATATTTATCTACTTTCCCTTCGTGCTGAGCGCAAAACTGGCTTCCTCTCCGTACCATACGTTTCTTCGCCACTATTCACCTCCTCTCACTTAAAAAAGCTCAGATTCGCCCTGGTCTTGAATACTGCAGTCATGTGAGGGCCGGAGCTTCGTCCACCTCTCTGTCTCTTCTTGATCGGATTCAGCTTAAGGCCATTCATACCATCGACAACCAGTCCCTAACATGCAACTTGCAGTCGCTAGCTCACCGTCGAGCAGTAGCATTGTTATTCTTATTCTACCGATACTGCTTTGGATTTTGCTCCGTTGAACTGTGCTCTTCTGTCCCTGTCCCACTCGTTCTTCATCGTAGATCCCGTGCGCAGGTGACTAGTTATCTTTTTCAAGTGGCTACCCCCAAGGTGTCACATTACTAACTTTCACTCATCTTTTTTCCTAAGAACAGTACAACTGTGGAACACTCTTCTCCTTTCCGTTTTCCCCCGCCCCTAACTTACAACAGCCTTATCTCTAAACGCAGAATCAACAACCTGGTTCTAGCTTGAATATTCCCTTTACCATCTCATGTACATATCCTTGGACTATGGGGCTTATCCCATTTACTGCATTTAATTCTGTGTAATAACAAATATCATCACGCCGTGTTTTGGGGTATTAAATTTGTTCCAGGAACCATAATGAATGACCAACGGAACTCAAGCGAATTCAGAAATTTATTTGTTCTGTAAGCTGTAACTTGGATGCACTTCTGATCACAATCACATAAAAAATAATTAGGGTATTCCAGAACCTAACCGCATTTTTAAATATTTTCATCATCTTAACAGATGTTTTTAACTGCTCGTTGTGAAACATATTCAGCTTATACGGGTATGTAGGGACAAAGAACCGTTTCTACCGGTATCTTTTCGTGAACTGACCCCACTATACACCACAGTGAGCCGTCCATTCGTCCCATCTTTCTCTCTTCTTCAGATCTCGTTGACCTTATAAATTGGTATTACGGCCATCTGTTGTGAAGATTTCTTCAGAAATATGATAATTTCATTGCATCAAGTTAGGAAAACGTTGACCACGCGACGTGGTCACACATAGACTTGACCATCGGTTAGTAACCACTGGTTGTACTTTTTCAGCCGCAGTCTAAGAGACAGCATCAACACACCAGTATAACATAATGTCACATCACACCTGAAGTTTCAGCATCATTGTCGTACAGATAAATACAGAGAAGGAAACTTGTCCGTTCGCTGGTAAGCTTCAAATGCATTCAAAGTAATAGTGTATAAGGTGATTAAGAAGTGAACCTGTTTTGATGGAGGGGAAAGAATGTGAATATTTGTGCTCAAGCCGAGTACTTCATTCAACTGAGAAGCCAAGGCTCTTTGAGCACTCTGGAAGTAACAATAATAACACCATTACTGTTGGTTTATTATCATGCCTTTTGGTGTGTCCAACCAAAAAGCAAGTGTTGTCAACCTCAACATGGAAAACGGAAGACACCTACTCCACCCAATCATTCTGTACCATTCTTCATGCTTCGTCTCCAAATCAACTGTTGACTCCCATTTTATTTCCCCATCACAAAGCAGGCGCTGTAAGTAAAGCAGTGTGGTAGATAAAAGCTTAGGTTACAACTATCGCGCAGAAACTAAATCAGCCTCAAGATAAAAAAGCACTAGTTTCCTCCGCAGCAATCCGTTCTGTCTTGTACGGCTGTGACATTTGGCCACTTAGAGTAGAAGACTGTCGACCAATAAAAGTCTTCGATTACCGGTGCCTAATATGAATTGTGGGAGTACGATAGAGCGAGTAATTTTCAAATGAAGCACCAGAAACCGATGTTTTAATCTTACATGGCTGGTGACTTTAATGCAGCGGCAGCGACCACAATAGCTTGGTCACATTCTTCGTAAGTCTGACAGAGGTCCCACCAAAGTGGCCTTGGCACCGTCCACCTGTCCCAACTGGCGTTATCGATGCAGTGGACAGCTGAAAATCTGAGTAGACACGGCACGCAAGGATTCAGAAAACCATGGTATCAGGTCCCTCTAAGGAAATCGCCAGTGGAAGTCAAGTCAGGTCAAGGAGTCGCTTTATACACGTCAACGGGTGGATATTCCGTAACCAGATAACCAGTGTCAAGAATTTCAAAATATGAAATGTAATACAGCAAGTAAAAGAAGTGAAACGCACAGCAGCATCAAAAATCCAATGGTATACCAGAGTGTTTATTATTGGTTTAGTTTAGCATTTTACGCTAATTTTCTGTAGCGAGCTCATGGTTTGTAAGAAATCTGGCAAGACGCGGTACAATAGAACGCCTGTAAACTTCAGCACGTATCTTTATAAGTTTATGATCGCAACGGGCGGATGAGTAAAAAAGGCACTAACCAAGAACAAAATAAAGGGGAGGGGAAATATCAGATAAAATCTTATTGGAGAACGTTTTACAGGACTTGAGGTGATGTGCCACCACATGTTGTACTAGATGTTCCCGTGGTATAAGACTACATACCGACAGAAACTTGAGGAATCGGAAAATGAGCTTGAGGTCTTTGTTAAGATGACTGAGGAAGATAACAGGGGACCCGTAAAAGTGGTGGGGTAAAACGCAAGCCAAAAATAAAACGCCTTGTGAGATGATTTAATGGGATAGACGGTGATTTAAGACGTGAAACAAAACGTAAGCCTCCTGACCTTCAGAAAAACGTCATTGATGTGGTCACATCAGGTGAAGTTACGGCTGAAAATAACGCCAAGGTATCTGACAGACGGTTGCCGATCCATCTGGTCACTGAAGGTAGGTAAAGGCAGGTTGGCGTTTGACAATTCATCATACCTTTGACCTTACAAAAGGGAAAAAATTACGCCACTACATTTTCCGGGGTTCATGTTATACCACAATCTGCGCAGATCTTACCGCCGACCACCGAGCGTGGTGAGCAACAATTCGGGGTATTGATGAGGTTGACTTGTCCTCTCCTAGGAGTCAGCCGCGAAAATTATAAGCAACTTTGCTGCTCAGGGATGTTCACCCCTCCTAAATGTATTAGACTGCAAAGTATAGAGAAAGGCTGGCACTTAAAAAGCCACAATTTGGTCGGGGTGGGTGTATTGGGTTGTAACTAGTCGCCCTTCTCTTACATCTCGCTAAATCTTCCTATAGGACGGAGCACTTCTAATAGCCTCTGCCGAGGAAGCCCTACTCCCTGTATCCATGTGGCAGAAATGATTCACCAACAAAAGCTAGAGAACGAAGGGCCGACAGCCATGATTACCACCAGGTTGGTGAAATACCTAGTGGAGTTGGCTAAAAGTTCTGACGGCCCTCATGTCACCCGGCTCGATACCACATTCAACTTACTGAGGCCTTAAGTAGTTCACCACTCCAAGTCTCAGGGTTGGGTAGTTCAGTTCCTCTTGTATCATGTATGTAAAGTACAACTATAGTGAATCATCGCAGGCGCACCCTTTTCCCGGCCGCAGAACAGAAGCTAGAAGCCCCACGACATGGTGGAGTAGATCAGCCTAGTTCGTCGAAGACATTGGATCTTTCAGAATTCCGTAGTCCCGCTGGAACAAGAAAGAAAGATCCCAATTTGCCAGTATCAGCCAGTGGCTTCTGCAACGTCAGCTCGAAAGAAGCCTTACAAAAGACCGCGAAAACTGGTGGGCCAAGATTGCTAATGAAATGGAGGTACCTCCTGCCTCAGGGCATAGTCAAAGACTATTTCACCTGATACACCTCATCATCATCGTCATCGTACAGCGAAATACAGTGATAGTGATAGCTGAAAAACACAATATTTAAGGTGGACAGGGGTTAGACTTATTTTGAGGGTGGGGGAAGAAGGTGAAACTCTATGGTCAATACAGAGTACACAATCGAACTCTGCGAACATACCGTTTCAAGCACTCTGAACTCAAAAGAAATGACAATAAGAACGCCATTGCTGTCGGTTAGTTGCTATATACTCCAGTATCTACAACCAACCAGCTGCGGAGTTTTTCGGAGCCCAACCTGTAAGGTGAGACAGCTAACCTACCTAATGGCTCTGTGAATTTCCTCATGTCTCGTCTTTGTGTCATCTGTTGACCTCCACGTGGTTTCCTCTCCAGTCCAGAGCGGCTACAGTGAATAAAGCGCGATGCGGAAGACGACAGCTGGGCATACACAATACGTGCCTTAACCAACAAAGCCTGATAATCTAAATTCGATGAGCTAGCACTTTTATCCCTGCTGAACTCCTAAAAACCTGACGGCTTACCACGAGATTACTAACCCGTTTGTTCTACTCAACGTGGGCTAAACTACGTCAACACCGATAACCGAAAACCGCTAGCCGATGGGTATCTCCTACTCGTAACACAAGAGGTCGTCGCATTACAGTCAGCGAAACAGTTTGCGGTAAAGGCAAACAAAGTATCCACAATACAAAAAGATAACTTAATCGCTGGACGAAGTATTTCAGTGAACAATTCAACTGGTCTGATCCCAATAAGGTTAGTCCGATGATAGCAGCGGAAAATTCGTGAGCGGTAGCAAGTGAGCCTCCAACGAACGAAAGTACGAAGCTGTATTCACCACCAGTTCATGTCCCTGACCATATTACTCGCGGCTTCATCATTAATGACTATTCGCCATACATTCATCATACACCCCGGCAGTGATGATTCATTTCCAACAAGTTATTTCGTGAGTTCAACCCCCGAGTTGCACTTTATGCAACAGACATTTCAGTTAAGGGAATTACCGGTCATTTATTACCCGTCTTAGGATCATGCGATCTGCTTCTTAAAGACGATAAATCACAAACATTTCACTGCCCGTTTTTGATTATTGATTTCGACATTTTGATAACTGGTTTGAATTGTATGAATCGTATGCAGACTGGAATGCAGAAATAAGCTTGTCCCCTGATCTTCCAATTCCAGGATGAAAAAGTAGCTAAGGAATTCATCCGAAAACAGCCTACTATAGCGAATTCATCGCAGTTTAAATCAATAAAGATTCAACCTGACAAGACCCCGCTGCAAAGGGAGATCGCCAGATCTTCTAATAACTATCCTTTGGAGTATAAGAGTTCAGGATTCTCATCGTTTACTCCCAAACTAAGAAACTCATTTACCCGTTTTTTACCAACGTCAGTCACCAGTAATAAGAACACCGGTTACTACAGTTGACTTGGATAAAACGATTTCATCCTCACCGTTGGATCCTCCTAGCACACGCCAGCACCTTTCAACCACACCCACGAAGCTGTATTCAAACGCTGAAAAAAAGACAGCGGGACCTGATGGACTTTACCCATTATTTTCAAGCTATGGGGTGATTCTTTCGTTGACTCGATTATCAGTTTACCGCAGCATTTGGTTGGAGGAGCGTTATTTCTTTACCCTGGGGTGATTCATTCATTGTTCCAATCTGGTGTTTTAAAGGGCGCGAATTCTGCCCCCTTTTTTTCTTGTATGTGCAGAACCTCCCCATTCCCAGTCACTTTATTGCTTGCAAGTATGCTGAGGCTTTTGTGATTGGTTGTTCCTCCCTAAATTCGAACTGTTTTCGGCCTCACCGGAAAAGCCTCATCGAACTTCACGATTGGTCTGCGCCCGATCCCTTGTACTTAACATCGAGTGCGTTGACGTTCCACTTAGTTTTAAAACCGGCCCCGTTATCTTTCACTGGTAAGTTGTCTCCTTAATCTTATAGTCAATAATCAAAGCATCCTCAAATCTATTTCTGTCACCCTCATCTATAGCCTGTCCTGGTCTGCTCATATCCTCAGCGCTTTCACAAAAGTTAAAACTCTTTTTATGCACACAGGCTCAGGAAACTGTTTGCCCATAATCTTGTTCTTAAATTTGTGATTGCCAGCATCCTTCTACATGGACTATACTGCTCCCCAATATTTATCACTGGCCCGAGGGAAAACGTCTTCGCTTCGTTTTCTAGATCCCTTAAACTTTTACCCCGTTACACTGGAGTTGACAGAGTTGTGTCGGTTGAGTTTTTTAAAATTTCTATCCATTTCGGCGTTTGTGATTCATAGTGTAATGCGTGATCAAGGGCACCGTCAGCACGGAGAAATCGTGAAAACCCTGTCGAATCCCCGAACTCACTCGAAATATCAAATCCTTCTTGTGGGTACTTCCATATATAGAAAGTGTAATTCCATACCTTTACTAATCGGTAAATCGTAAAACTATCGCCTACCTCATGGAAGCCCCTATTTTAATTCTTTCCCATTTACCACAGTATAGAATTTGTCGCAGTGCTTTTTTGTTCATCGCAATTTGTTGTATATATCCACCATACAAGTTCGTAAATTGCTCAAAATCCACCCTTTGGTTGAATAAAGCATTTATTGACTAACTTGACTGGGCTTCAAGAAGGGACCACGCAACGACTGCCTAAACCACCGTGGTTTAGTTTCGATGATCACCAAATTGTGATACTTCGCCACCTGACACCCTTGAAGGAGAGGTACCTTTTAAGTATTCACAAAATGGCATTGATCGCTTGATTGTCGTCTGTCACTGCAAATTTTCCCGCTTTCCTTTTATCGCCATCACCAGTTTATGCATTGCACTCCAGTGTAGGTTACCAGATATTGACACATCTTATGACCATTTCCCACCGGTTATCGCCCCACCTCTTACTTACAGCTTGTACTTAATACCTTGTGAATTTAACCACGCCCCCTTGTACCCCTTGTTCTGCCTAAACCTGTGGCCTTGTTATTGAACCAAATAGAGGAACCTCTCATCTTGATCACAATTCTCAGAGACACATTTTCTGCTGAACATCCCCCCCCCGTCCTTAGGCACCAGTGATCATACCCTGAACCTGGTCAGACCCATGATTTACTCACACTCATAACATTTTTCGTTTACTCGACCTAAATACATCCTGTTTCGTCAGCGAGATCTTCCCCCAGACAATATTGCTCTACTACGAGTATCTCACAATGTAGTTCCTGACCGTTTTCCTTTAAACAACCTAGTTGTCCAATATGACATTTCTAACAGACGTTTTAAACCGTCTTTTTGACACATGCTGTCCTGTGATAACCTTGTTTTTCTACATGGCAGAATATCATTAGTGTTTCTTAAACGTCTTCTTCGTGAAAAGGACCTTGCATTTAAANTTGGTAGGAAGGCTGAAATGCAACGGCTATCTTTTTTATCAAGAGTGAGATTCCCTTTATGCAAGTCAGTTTTTTGTGGGGGGGGGGGAGGGGGAGGAGCTATAAATCAATGAGGCGCGGAATCAAAGCAATTCGTAGGCAGAAGATAATGATCTCCAGTTCTTCAATTGATATTCAACAACTGAATGCATTCATTTATTGATTTTCGTCCGACACATGCCCCATCTACGTTGACTCAAGTTCTCCAAACCTTTCATCTTCCTTTGAACCCCTTACCTACAGTGAAATGCATAAACACATGTCGACCGAACCTGGTGCAGATAGCAGTCTTACACTCCTTAAACACGGTGCTGTGCCACTGTTTCACATTTTTGCACATAGCTAATCTTTCACTTGAACTCCGAATTATTCTGGGGTGTTGACGCCCGGTGAAAATTGTATGCATCCCCAAAGGAACGACGAATGTGAAACATTTCAGGCCAATAGCTTTCACTACCACCAGTTCGAAATTGTCGTAGCGGTCAGTTCTGCATCGCCTTCAGTTATCTCTCACCACCTCCGATGACATTTATCAGTTTGCATACACACAACCGCTCTATATTGGATGCCGTTTCTTCTCCACCTCGCTTCATCTGTAAATCCGCAAACGAGAAGCATTTATTGACCATCCTTCCGCTGTTGACTCGGTGCCCGTTCTCCTTTGCACGTTGCAATCGTTCGGTTGTCTCATTGCTCTGATTGAGTGCCTTGGGGATTACTTTTTGCAAAGATATCAGTATATTAGATTGGGAAGAAAATAGTCAGTAGCGTCACTGTAGTTTGAATGTACTTCAAGGTGCTATCTTACCACCCCATCATTTGCGACTTACCCATTACTCCCCCGGTACGACATTTTAAGTATGCCGAAGATATCACCATTTCTGCTTCCGTATCCAAGCAATCAGAACTGGCTGCATATAGCAAACTTATCCAACCTCGTTACGTATCCCACTTTATACGGTGTGGACCTTAATCCTGAAAAATGCCTTGAATGAAATTTTACCGCCAGTAATCTTCTTCCGACAATGAACAGATTCGCGGAAAGCCTGTGACCAGGATCAGCCATACTAAGTACTTAGGTATCACACGTGAAAGTAACATTCGCTAGTTTTTACATACCCAAACTATTGCTTGCAAACTGAAAGTTCTCTTCTTTCAGATAAAGAGACTGCACCACATCTGATTTGGTCGTAACAAGAGCTTTTGTCCAACAATGTTCTCCCTATACCCCTTTATTGATCCCCTGTGATCTTCCCTGGTTTTCGGCTGAGGTGTGGCCTCTCAATGATCAGTAGTGTTTCCCAAGCTGCGTTATCTGTTCTGATTGACATTATCTGTGATGCTTTTATTGATGCATGCTTGAAGTTAGCTGACAATATTTTCTGATTACACCCATGTTTTACACATTGCCTTGTGTGTGTGCAAATCCCACCCCTTCATCCGTTCCAAGGACAACCTTATCCCATCTCGAGTATCTGCATACAGGAGCCCTTTGGCACCCTATAGTGCCTGGACACTGAACGAATAGGAGCATTCATTCTGATCTTTCTCAGTTCGTTTCAGTTGGAACAACCAATAACCATGCACTTTCGTGCGCCGGCTTTAGTTGCCCATTTCGATAAACAGTAGGAGAAAGACAGGAAAGTTGAAAGTAGAGTCGAATGGAAAGTGGAATTTCAGTGGACTGTTGCAGAGAAATTGAGAAGATGCACGAACGCCACTGACGCTCAGCCATATATCACTCAGTGTCGCTAACCATCGGTGACCATGATCTCGGGGTCCCCAGCCAGGGAGCCTAACGAGACTTATGTGACCCAGTAACCTGGTTAGGGTTTCCTTACCCTCATGAGGGGTTTTAGTTTGACCGCCCTTGACCTTTTTACAGCCGCTACCTGCCTCAGCAAACATCGGTCTCCGTGGCAACCTATCTGGTGACATGCGTAACACATGTTCCAACCAGTGCAATCTCACGAGGTCGACCACTTGCTCCAGTGGACAACCGCGATTACCTAAGACTCTACGCCTAACCTCAGCATTGCTCGTCCGGTTACCCCACCAGACTCGTGCAATACGACGTAGACAGCGGTGTTCAAACACCGACAACTTATTTTTATCCTGTTCCCGTAGTGGTCAAGTCTTTGCATCGTAGAGCAGCACTGGCCGAACTGCTGCAGCATATACTCCACCCTTCACAGACAGCCGGATGTCGCGACAGCGCCACAGATGTATCAAGTTGGCAAACGCCAACCGAGCCTTCTATATGCGAGCCGACACTTCATCTGTGATGCGTCCTCCAGGTGAGATATAGCCGCCCAGATAGCGAAATTTGTCTACTTTCTCCATTACTTCCCCAGTCAAGATGAGGTTGAGAGCGATCCAACCCAATCTTGTAGCAACATTTTACACTTTCAAGGTGCAAAACACATACCAAAGAAAGATGCACTAGCACACAAACTATCCAGAAAAGCTTGAAACTTATCTGGATCTTCACTTAGCAACACAATGTCGTCTGCAAACTCCTGATCAGACAGCCTGCCACCTGGGAGTAAATCGATACCGCTATCCTCGCACGAGGATACGTCTGTTTCGAGAATTAAATCTGTGACAAATCTGAATAGAAACGGAGAGCGAGGGCAGCCCTGTCGAACACCGCTTTCTGCAGTGAACTCGGGGGGAAAGGTGTCGTATTCTCGGATTGTAATAACGAAATAAACTCATACACTCTTTAGAGCGAAGCAGCGCCAGAGTCGAAAACCGCTTTCAAATGGAGGAATAGAGAAATGGTGGGTCTACGAAAGGAGTGACTGTGTTCTAGAATTTGATGGGGAATGAAGATGTGGTCGATACAACCTCTACCAGGTCTAAAGCCAGCCCGGTTCTCACGACGAGACCGCACCTTGACGTGATGTGATGGCTTGTGCACCTCTATGACCCAACGAACTACACAGGATGGCTTTTACCGAGCCAAAGATCTAACCATGCCTGGAAGGTCAATGAGTAGAGGTCAGTCAGGTGGCTGTCCAATGAAGTGCGAAGATTTCTCCCACCGGCAGGAAGAATCTCCAGGTACCCCAATTCTACGCCCATCTAGCGGGTTTTTGACTGGTAAACTGTCCCTCTCGGTGTTTATTTGCCGGAGTGACCTCTCCAGGAGCGAGTGGATATTCAAAGGAAGCCAAGTGCCCAAGCAGCTGGCCTTGTGAGTTTGATCTTCGTCTGGCCTCCACCCATCGACCTTTCAGGCATGATTGGATCTGCGGCTGACTGGAGCCATCCTGCATAGCTTGCAGGGTCATGGAGGCACGCAAGCCATCGCACCACGTCAAAGTGCAGTCTCGTCGTGACCACGACTGTAGTTTCAGTGCGTCCCTTGCCCCCGATCCCGGGCTTATCTCCACACGTGGCTCTAACAAATATCTGTTATAAAGTTTCCACAACTTCTCTCTTAAACATGCTCTTTATTCTCCCCAATTAATTCTCGACTCACTTGACCTTCATTCCATAACTTTCCTCTACCGGGTTTATCCACTATCATCCCAATGCCTCCGTGTGATCGAGAGTGAGCGTTTCGACTTGCGCCTGGTCACCCTGCAGTGGTTTAGTCGCTGTCACCGGCGTGCTTTGGATCTTGTGGTCTGAGGTACGAGTCCTCTGTTGTCGTCCGGTTCAATACCACGCCTAACCTATCGGGCCCTACGTGGTTCGCCACTCCAAGTCTAATGGCTTAGGTTGCCGGTTTCCACCACTGAAACACCAGGTCCTTGTGACTATGGGGTTTGCCCCGTCTACTGTTTATCAAACTCAGGCGTGTAATAAAAAACCTCGCAAAATGCTCCTACACAATCGAGCGTCTCAAACATCTGCTGAGAAAACCCTACCCACCATCTTCTCGTGATGGAGGTGCTTTCCCACTAAATTGAGAAAACGAAAAGCCAACACCCGGGGTATAACCGGCTAAGTGAACGACCAGTAGTTCTAGAGGAGTCGACTAAAACCCCAACTCCGTACCAACCAGGAAGCATTCGAACGACCGCCACCCAAGCCCTCCTAGTTGTGGTAGTGGACACCGACTCCATAAAGCACCAAAGCGTACTGAGTGCCTTTGACTCTGTCCGAACTAGACAGCTGCCCTCAATGGATCGCGGTTTTCTTACACCACCCGGCTGCTTGCAGGTCAGGCCTTGACTAATGAAGGTTTTCGGTTCTGAATCCAACAAAGAAGCCCATCTGCTTTGGTTCAGGTAATGTAGCAGTGTATCGTAGAACCTCGTCCTTTTTATACTGATTGTTGCACCGTGATTTGGTTGGTGCCGCCTGGACTCACAGGTATATGAAGTAGTTATACTCTGTTGGTACCCCTTTATTTCTACTCGCCTTTTACGCCGCGCGTAGTCAGTTTCTTATACCTCGACAGGGTCTTCTTAACATCCACGCACCTTCTCCCTGCACACAAAGCCAAAATCCATCCATCACTGATCAGCAGTCGCGTTCCCATCGTCGGGTAGTTGTTCCATTGTTTTTTCTGAACCATTACTATTTTGGTTCCCGTTATTCTAAAATCGCTTCAGCTATTCCCCCTCCTTAGTGTTTTTCTAGTCCATCCCGTTCTCGGGAGAGTAGCTGCTCTGGTGGGGTTTGTTCCTAGCTATTTGATTACTTACATTACGAAAGAAATCTGTTGATATTTTTGTTACACACTTAAATGGTGAACAGCAAACGGGTTGGATCCCATAGTCACGAAGACCTGTTGTTAAAGAGGGAAACCGGCAATCTAGCCCCGAAACGTGCAGTGGTGTACTAAATAAGGCCCGCAAGGTCGTATTGTCAAGTCAAATCAAGTCAAGTCAGTAGTAGCTTTATGCACCCGGATGGGTGTGTTTTCAGCAAATACACCATATTTGTGGATTCAAATTTACAAAATCGTACATAGTGAACACAATGAAAGCAGTAGATATTGTTTCTCAATAAAGCAAGCAATTGCGCAATTCTGTGGAAATTGTGTTTTTGTCTATAAGTAGACGTGCTAGATATGGCAGAACAGAATTGCGATAAGCACAGGTACGTGCAAATAAAAGTTTAAATCTGTAGTGTGTGGATGATGTAGATACAGCTCTTGAAAATTCATTGTGTGGTGGTGAGTGTCTGAGAGTATTTTGGCGGCGAAATTTTCACATGCTTGTAGGTGTCTGTCAATGATGGAATCGGCCAGTTTATCCCTGACAATGCCACTACATTTAGAGATGTGTTTTAAAGATCTCGCCAGTAAATAAGTCTTTCTTCAACATACCGGGAAAAATTACTGGAGAGCAATACAACCAGTGGGGTAGCACGCATGCATTCACAAATCTAACAATCAGCTTTGAGTACTACTGGTGATAGTTCGTCAGGGCCCGATGCTTTATTCAACTTGGTTTTTAGTAGCTGTTTCAGGACTGTGGCGGGTTCGATACTTGGTGTTGGCATAGAGCTGACTAAGTCTGGCAGGGCAGTGCACCGTGTAACCGGACTAAACTCAGAATTTAGTCTTTCAACATCGACAGTTTCCCTTATGTGTTTACGGTTACTGCCACACAATCGGCTGATAGACCTCCACATACCACGACAACTGGAGTTTCCCAGGATAGTGTCGATGTACAGTTTGTTCAACCGATTTATTTCAGCTTTGATCAAAATTGTTAGCCGCTTGACATGGATTTTTTTTCGATTGATAGCAAGTTTGCCTGTTAGTGGTTCTAGTTTCTGTTCGCACGAGCTGACAAATTTTATTTGACATCGATACATTTAAATTCGCCGACAATTTTCGACATCTAAACATAGAATGAACATCTTTGTTAACTTAGACCCGAGTCAGTGGACGTACCAACAAACAACCTTCCGCACAGGACAGCCACGTTTCTATTGACAAATTCACATGACAGTTCATTGAACCCCATCCCGTAATTGCCACCGGGGACAAAACGACTGAGCACCAAAAGGCAATTCCATCTTGTATAACCGCTGTATAAGGCTACCGTCTGACCACATCTCGAGCAGTGTTCAAGCATGGGTACCACACCTACAGAAGGACCTGGATTGCTTAGAAAGAGTGCAAAGGTTAGTCACCCAAATGGTATCTGATCATAGACACAAGGAGTACAACAGACTCAAAGACCTGAACTTCTTTTCCCTCCCACGCAGACGCATGAGGGGTGATTTGACTGAAACACTCAAAATAATGGACGGTCTGACGGGGTATCCAAGATGAGGAACCATTCTCCGCGATCCCGGGTAGTGGCACCAGAGGGCATAGCATCAGACAGATCACAGTAGGCTGCAACTCCGAGTCAGGCTCTTCACCAAGAGGGTAATCCCATTATGGAATAGGCCACCAAAACACGTGGTCAGACGTAGCACTGTAGTGGGCTCCGAAAGCCCCCGTATGATTGGGAGTGAGTGTCTAGGGTTGCGGCTGGTCATCCCTCCCTCGCACCTCGCGAGATGTTCCCATACGACCTAGCGTCTCAAACAGCCCCTGCTGATGAAGCCCTACTTACTACCTTTTCGTGGTGGACGTGTTTTGAAACCAAAGTAAGAGGACAAATAGCCGTCACCCGAGGGTATTACCGGGTTGGTGAGCCACTGGTAGTTCATCTAGGGGAGTTGGCCGCTGATTCCAAATCAACCACGAAGAGGCGTACGAACCACACCCACCTTTTCGGTTGCGGCTTTTTCACCGGCTCAATTGAGCATCGAGGCGTATTGTGCACCTCGGGCGTTTGACCCCGTCCAATGAAGTGAAGACTGGCTCCCAATGGATTGCGGTTTTGACACCGCCCTCTGCATTGCGGGTCAGGCTTTGATTAGCCGAAGGCTTCTGCTGTGGATTCCTCAAGAAAATTCACCTGCCTCGGCCTGGGCAACCTGGCAGTATTTAACCCACAAGCCAATCACGGAAAGTTTTACTTTTTCTTTTTCATGAAGATTACTGTGCCATGATTGTCCTGGTATGAAATAAAATAATAATGACGACTGACAGAACTGGACACACCAATGAAAACGAAACGTCACTATACGCAGCGTTGGATGCCACAACCACCTGCGCGCTCGGTTGACTTGATGCCACATCTATTCCTGCACATAGTGAACTGCACTGAACCATCTGCGTGGAAGATGATCCTTGTCGTGCATTCGCTGGCTCGCGTACTGACTTCAGGACTCTTCGTAATTCCGGATGATCGAAGCCAAATTCTACATGGTCCTAACAACAGCTTGATTCCATTCCACATCAAACTTTCTATCAGGTGTTTTTGACGAAACGTAGCGACCTGGAATGAACCTCAAAGTGCATTCTCGAGAAGCGGATCAGTGACGATTCATACCGCGGTTAAAATTACACATCTGTCGCACGGTTGAAACTGAACGATCAACTCATGAAGACACCGAAGTAAAATCATATAACTAAACCACGAATAGCCCTGTACAACCAGCAATAATAGCTCAAGGTATTCGAGATTAAGTTTTTTTATTGCACACCTTATTGTGTTAAACAGCGGATGGGGCGAACCGCATAGTCACGACGACCTGCTGTTCAGTGATGGTAACCGGCAAACTAAGCCCCGCGACTTGGAGCGGCGAACCACATAAGGCCCTGATAGGTTAGGCGCGGTATTGAACCGGACGACAGCCGAGTTGCCTACTACCAAAGTTGGGTGGCGGGGCTCGAACCTCGGACCACAGCGTTCAAGCACTCCGGTGACAGCGACTAAACCACAGCGCCTTCATCACCCTTACCTGAAAATCTATCACTACGGCATACAGGAGTGATGTATTAAAACTACACTACTGACTAGTGAAAAGCAAACGACATCAAAAGTAAACTGTTATCAGGATTCCAGTTTTATTCCAACGATTTTAGAAAGCAGTTATGGGCCTTCGGGTTGTAAACCGTGGGTGGTGGAGAGAACGTGTAACACGATGAGGCAGTGGGAAGCGCAAATTGTTGTCGTGGAACTGGGTGGTGTAAGCCCTTTTGCATTTAGAAGCAGGGATGGCCTTGACCTCGATAATTTGGATTGATTCGGCTCGCGCACGATGCCGCGCGCCCATCTCCCGATACATTTGTGTGACCGCTGCCTCTTCAGTAAGATCACGATACTCCTTGTACATATTGTGGGTTCCAGATCGGCTGTTATACCGCAACCATATTGCGTAATTCTTCACCATCAACGGCTTTCGTGGGTGAATCTACAAAAGGAATAAGGGCGATGAAAAACATGTATGCAGGGGAGGCGCTGAGCTTTAGTATCTGGCCTCGAGGTGTGGCATAATTAGTTCATAAGGCTGGGACACAGTAAACACTTGTATCAAGGATCCTTACATCATTAGCGATCACCAGTGGAATCCAAAGGACCGTAACTTTAAAACACTGTAAAAGTAAAACCAAAACCTGATGGCAGTGGCAAAATATTTAAAATTTATCCAACTCCTAAGCAATAAAAAGAATTTTATCACAATATTAATTTGGAACCGTAAAAATGGCCGCTGATAGTGTAAAAAGATTGGTTTTCACACACCGCTCCGCTGACTTGGCGGGTCAGGCTTTAGCTAGCCGAAGGCTCCGATTGTATTTCTCAAGAAATTCACTTGCCTCTGACTGGGCAACCTGGAAGTATCCAGCCCACTTGCAAATCAGTAAAACTTCATTCTTTATAGAAGTTATTGTACCATTGGTTCGGCAAAATCTGGCGTCGGACGTGTGAAACATATAATGCGGGTAGTTAATCATCAACAACTCCTTGTTGTGTACATTCACATCCCTTGGAGAAGTACTCCACATAACCATGGTTTTACGATGTACTGATGCAAACTTAACGATAAAGCAATGGAATTGGAGAAATATATATCTCATCGAGTGATGGATGGTAACTGCTTAAAATGTTTCAACAGCTTTCAGGACTTACTCGATCACACGCAATGATTTCGCCACTACCCTTCTTCATTTTCTTCAGTTGACGAATGAAGTACCAAAATCGGGACTTTGCAACAACCGAGTTTGGAGCGAATATGCGCATGCGATATGGAACCGTCTTAGGCTCCTTCGCCGTCGGGATCTTTCGACCCACCACCGAGTATAAACGAAGCTAAAAGATTCATGACAAACAACAAAAAACCTACATTGCCAGAGGCCTTCATCCTCACGTTGACACTGAGCCCGCCGAATGCGAAGGCGATTCAAACAAATTCCATCTGTCGGGAAAAGTGAAGTTAGCCCAGTCAGAATGCTGCCGAACTTAAAAAAGGTTACGGTGAGATACTCGTCCAGTTTTCTGCAGTTAGCTAGCGTGTCAGCCCAGACTGCGAGCATTATATGATTAGGTTGCGCGTTGTTTGAATTTCAGGTCAAGTCAGTTCAGGTGAGGTTGCACAGGAGTAGTAGTGGCCACGGGTCAATGAACCGTCCATAATTCCTTCGTTGGTGCGCTCACGAGTGTGCGCCCACCCCTGCGATTGATCGGTTTCTCTTTCTGTCTGCAAACAGCGAGAAAGAGAGACTTTACTTCTCGCACTGTCGGCGAAAGACTTTTACTGTGAAAGCGTTCCATATTACCCAAAAACCATTTTTGCACCTAACATTTTACGTCATGGAAGACCTCCAACCATCTGGCATTCAAGGCTCTTTCTAAGGCTTGGACGTTTGGTTGCATAATCAGTTCCGTCGGTAGCTTATTCCGATTTTCCACTACCCTATTGCCAAAGAACTGTGCTTGCAAGTTCAGTCTAGAACGCTGTTTCATAAGTTTGAGCTCATGTTCACTCGTTCCATAGAGGGGAGCCC
>UZAN01040578.1:0-25781 GCA_900618425.1 Echinostoma caproni
TGGATAACTGTAACTCATTCATATCACCACCTGTCTCATTCAATAAACGATGAATGATCGCACAGATGTAGTCAGTATGTGAAAAGATGCGACGGGTTGAGCAATGATTCATTGAAGATAAGAACCTATGCGATGAAACTGAGTAGCGAACAGAGAAGCGGCAGGTAACCGATTGTTGTCATTGGCATTGTGGACTGAATTTATCAATCAGCCAAGGAATGACAGAGAATAATATGATTTGTGTTAGCCAGGTGGAACGGGTTTGTATCGCGGGGCTGGGGTGGAGGAGAACAACCCACGTCACACCCCCACCCCGAAACATTCATTCTCGCTCGGTAACTCACTGAAAAAGTACTTTAATTTGTTTACGGGGTAGTGAGTTCATTCGGACTGGACCCGGTTCAATCGGTGGCATTTGACGGTCGAAAAACCAATCATCTTGTGGGATTCCCAAGATGTGATTGGTTGGATTCATTTGATGTTATAACGGATTCACTTGTAGTTGAAAAGTTATTTGTGCGTGAACCATTATTTTAATCTCATTTGGGTTTTAGAACGTTTAGTGCTACTCACTATCCGTATTGTTTTGATGACGGATCACTTATTCGTCATATCTTTGAATGTTGCGAAATATTATTTTTTTATTTGCTGCATTCCCCTTGGACAGGAAAAAAAAATCCAAGTAAGATGTCTGGTTTGTGCCCCATGCGTTTATGTATTCTACCAACTGCGAACTGCTCCCTCATACCGTAATAAATTTCATCTTTTTTCTTCTACGCGATCATATCCTCCTAGAGGATAAACTGGGTTTGTGAACCACGGTGAACCGTAAAGTCTAGCATTTCAAATAGTTTTGCATTTTATATAAGTTTGCATAACTATTTTAAGCTTATGTGCTTACATTTCAGTTAGAAAGTACACTGGTCGTCACGCTGAGTAAAATATACACTTTTATATAACATGCAAAGTAAAGTTTTTATCACTGAGCAAAATTACTTCGAGATTTTGCGCTTCAAGCGTTTTCTCATTCAAGTAATTCCTGTAAGGATATATCTCTATTCCAGATAAACTGGTGACTAATATTTCGGACCGAGATTAGTCATGTTGAATAATCTGTACTTCTTCCGCTGTGGCCGGCAGTGAGCCTACCTTGAAAATCGGTCCTAAACCCTATATTGGGTGGAAACGACTCAGCTATATTCACCATGTGGCCTGTTACAGCTAGGTAGGAAACCCTTACAGTAGTGAATGCCCCTTCGTTCCTGTGTTCATCAAAGCAACGTTAAATTCACATATCTGTTAAAACAGTAGCCTGACGGTGCAGCCTAAGTGCGTTGTTCCATGGGAACGAGTAAGCGGGTGCACATAGATTGAGAGGTCGGAGTCAAAGAGTATTTTTCTTTCTGTCGTAAACATATAACTATCTTGAATGTGAACAAGAAGAAGAACGTCTTACGGATGGTATGGCCTAGTCACATTTGTCCTACTTCTGTTGATATATTCATCTGGAATGGTAAGTTATTGTGTACTGGCTTTTCTTTATTCTGTCTTCCTGAAATATCCCCATTACAGTGATTAATCTTGCTAAATAGATATTCCGGAAACTCATGATACTCATGATACACGAAGACAGATCTTAGGAACCGGAGTTTCTCTATTATACTGTCTGCACCACAAATTTTCCTTACCCTAATTGCAATGCGGCGCACCGGATTCCTTTGTCACTTTAAGCAGCAAAAAGCTACAAAAGTGGATGCAGTAGTCCGTTCAATTCTGCTTCCACTGCAAAGAGCGCTGTACCTAGATATCCTATTCATCTTCAGAAATGCAGGTTTGTTGTTGGTTTTCAAATCTGAAGTGAATCTTGTATTTTGGTAGACATTAGTGCACTGACCTATTGGTTCGGTTGTTCCAATTGTTGCACTAACCACAGGAAGAATACCATCCACATTTCTAGTGTGTAGCACTTAAATCGACCATGTGAGTTGATTAGTCTGTAGCAAACAACAACCCTCGCGGTAATACTCAACCCACACAATCCTTTTGTCCAGAAATTTGCTCACTGAACATAAATCAAAATTTGCATGCTTAGAAACAAAACAATGGGTTCAGATCATCCAGAGGAAAGTCTATCTCTGAAGCTGATACTTTGTATATAACCACTCAGTTACTTGATATTTGCAATAAGGGGAAAATTGTTGAAAGTCGGCCTAAGGTTCAGTGGGACATTGCTTGACCGGTAGTTTTTGAGGCACGAGTGTCATTCACGAAAGGGAATATTTCTCGAGAACTGTGCTTCTTCATTCCAATTCGAACGTGTTCAGTAAATTACCCAACCATTTTTTCTGATGTGTGATGTGGGGAGCCACCTGTCAAAAATCAGTCGCTAGGAAACTGTTCGTTTTGTACATTTGGTACTCTGCGCAACCTCATGATTTTCTCTTCCAGTGACCAACTACGTTCGGAGGTATTCAAATCAATGATTCTGGTGAATTTTGACCAATTTTTCATTAAAGCTCCTTTCTTTCCTGTCACTGTATTCCTTTAAAACTATGATCCCCGACCCTTTAACCGATTCGGTAATAATGGTTACTTTTTTCTTCAGGTTTCTTGTGCATTTGAGATACTTTACCATTGCTACTTGACTTATTTTCAATTCACCTGGCTTGTCCTGGGTAACCAGGCAGTATTCCGCCCGCATGCAAATCATGGAACGTTCTTCTTTTTTCATAAAGATTATTGTACCATAATTTGTTTGGCATACAGTCTGCATTCAGACATGTGTGACATAAATATATATATATATATATATATATATATCCAATGGTCACCTGGTGTTGCAAACAAGGTTGTTGTGACAAAATTACACTTCCTGAGTACAACTATAAGAATGAACTGACAAAAGATTACCGGGTTTGCATGCCTGACGTGCGGCAAGAACCGCGAAACCGGTCCTGTGCTTCCAGAGAAATTTTGTCCAGTCATTCACATACTACTTATTTTAAGATATATACATATATATGATTTTAGCAACATGTAACAACCGGAAACTATTTTCGTCTTTTCCAGCTACAATTATGAAGAGTAAGAAGCTGTGCATACAGAGGCTAAAATTACTCTTAAATGCGGTGGAAGTGTTTGTGATAACCGACAAAGAGCACTGGACAGCTGGNTGTGAAAAACCGAATGGGCTAATCCAAACATTCACCATCTAAATTTAAAATAACTCCTCCAAATGGAGTTCCCTGGGTCTGAGACTAAAGCAATACGACTGTCGTTTGAAAAATAGCACCTCTATCCAGGTTTATGGATGGTGGATTGTGAACGTATTTCTCGGGGAACTTACTCATTTGTGTGGAAAACTTCAGTCGCGGATACCAAGTGATTTTGCTTTATTTCAATCGAGTTGACACAGAAAAATGCACTGACCCATCGAAATATCTTCTCCCATAATCTGCAAAAATGATGTAATTCCGTTCTAAATTCACAGAATGCCTACATCACTTGTCACATTCATTAGGAGCTTAACCACGAAGTATCGCCCTAGTAATTCTTACATATTTTTCTCTTGCAAAATGTTCAACAGTGTTTTGGAAATAGCACCACGTAACATGTAACTGAGATCCATTAGTCTCTATTCCTAACACATTTCTAAAGTACCATTCTTCGGTAGACTGACAACAAATGTCGGATTGGTTGCCAGTTCCTGTCCGCTCGATAGCTTTGAACGTTGAACGTTTGCAGTAATTTCGTTCACTAGTGGATTAAAAATTTCCCACGGTCCTTGCAGGAGTCTCGTGAATGTAGAAAATCACAGAGTTCTTGTTTAAGGATATAATCAAAGGTCTTGCAATACCACCTATTGAACCACTTTAGTTTACTTCATTTTTTCTATCTGCACCCTTTTCCGTCATGCATTTGTCCGTCAGCCCCAACGCAACAAATGTAGCCATGTCACCCCAGGCGAATCAGAGCATAAGATATAGGAGCAGACTGAGGTCCACGAATGTTGAACAGTTTCAAGTTGTTTGTAAATGTCGATGTTTAAAAGCTTCGATAACGCACAAGGTGTGATGATCGCATGCTGCGCACTTGTTCGTCGTGATGATTCAAATGTCATAACGCGAATTAAATTATGAGTGTGTTACGGGTGAAGTTGTACCAGCTGTTTTTGTCATTGATTGAACGTGTCCGCTTCTTTGAGCGGAGCTTCTTTGAATGCAGTTAATTAACAGAAAACCCCAATTTTTTTAAAGAGTTGTGCCTCTTAATTTCCATAAGTACTCTTAGATATAAAATAATGACATTTACGTCACATTATTTTACTTTTAGAAAAACTTGTTTTGAACACTTTCCCTTTGAATTGCATATAACGTATTATTCGCTTCATCGGCAATGCAACAATATAATTATGTGGAGGCAGGCTACATCAATAGTTGTCGTATCTAACCTGCCGTTGTACACATTAATCAATATGGAAAGCGGTAAGACGTATGAAAAGGGAAGATTCTATCGTTTCAACGGTGCAGCTGGTTGGCGGTCAGTAGGTGAAGGTGCACGCAGAGATTATAATTTGCAAGAAGTTACCGTACACTTCAACTGTATCAAAACATTCCGGGGTATTGCAGCTACTGATCGGGAAAAAGCTCCCAAACCTGAATCCTAATGAACGAAGTTCACTGATGAATCTATCAGATTTTTATGCTATGTGGTCCACGAGAACCCAACATGCAGAGTTCGAGGAGAGGTTGAGGAAGTATTTGTCAGACACACCTGTCAGTGGGTCGTCGATTGAACAATCATTGTATAGACAGTAAAGTTCATTCAAGGTGATGACCATTCAAACAAGCTGATTGAGTACAAGTATCTGTAACGCAGAGCTAATGTTGTATATCAACGAAACTGACTGCTGCCTATGGTTCTGCCGGAGCTATGGAACTGTGGGTTTTGAATTAGTTTGGAGTCTTCTGCCCAGTGAAGGAAATAAGAAACATATTAGTATGTTCATCTATCAACGGTACCTTGAAAAATGAATGTCATACGAAGACTACTTGGCTTACTTTTTATCGAGTTTCTATCGAACTGTTCAGTAGTTACTGTTAGTGAGCAACTGAGTGTTCTAGTACTACTCATCTTTGACTACGCACTCGTTCAATTTGGCTTCCACTTATGTTGCAGTCCCTTTTATACCACATTCCAATGGTTATTCAATAAATTCCAACAGGTTAGCACTGAATATGTCAATTCGTTTGATATTTATTTAGTACATTCAAATACTTTACGGAAAATACTGTGGTCATATGGGAAGCCCCCTCGTTTAAACCTTCTCCAATTTTCGGTGTAGTGGTACTATTAAGACACGCAAGTGCAGAGCATACGGTCATGACATCAGAATTGTTCATCAAGCATACTAGAACCAACCTTTATAAAGTAAGTAAATTTTCTCACTGTTCGCCTAACTCAGAAAATTCAGGTAATTTTTATCTGGCTCGCCTACAGTGATCTGGCTGTGCATCCAAGCCAGAGAACTATGGGCTGTGGTCAATGAATTGTGGGTTGAAACCAAGGAATTGGTGATTTTTACTAGATTTCGATGCAGTAGAATATCCCGCTTTGCGGCACCGACTGTGTTTGGCGTTATCGGGGTAGGTTTGCTGATGCTCCTAATTGTGACGACTTTGGAAATCTGTTATTCAGTTTGAGCCGTGTTCACGACTCACTGGCGCCTTTGTTTCTTGGTGTCTGTAATTCCTTCTCTTGCAGATCATCAGTTAATCCTCCTACGGCCAACCTCCTGTCTTGAACAAGTTGAATACAACACACTGCAAGCCCGAGCGCAATTTATTTCCAGAATCATTTTGCTGCATCTCAACTGGTACTTACACTGTAGAATACAAGTCGGTTTATATATCTGACAGGTGTTGGTTGATAACAGGGTATCAATTCACTCTTCCACTTACGTGGTTAACAGGGCAATGCCAAAATGATGTAGACCTCCTTTTTCTGGTAAAACAGGGACTTTCGGCGCTTGATTGTTTATTTTGGGAAATAATTGCTTTAACCTCCTGTCTGTCGACCGTTCCCCGCCGAGATTCGGTTCATATTCGGTTCGCCGGCGCATCCGTTCACGACGGACATACTGTGACACACGTGAATCCAAATACACTGCATAATAAAATGAAAAATGTTAATCTACTAGATTAGTTTTATGCATATCTTATTTAAGAGTAGTTATACTATCCCAAGGGGTTCTTGTATTAACATAGTTCATAATTCAGACAAATGCAGTGTTTTAAAGATTGGCCTATTTTTTATTGTCTTACCCACAGGTCGAATACTAAAATTCTTCCATTTCTTTTGTCCACATCGTTTTTCCCCACTCATTTTACTTGAAGATAAGTTTTGGTTATCGATTTAATCTAACTATTTTATAAAAAGGTTTAATACATGGTTTATGGAAATTACACACAACTCAATTGTCTCTGAGTCAGAGCAGGTCATCTTGAATTCAGCTGTAGGATATAAAAGTGACCAGTAACTCTGCTCCTTAAATCTTAAACGGAAGAGGCAAGAAAGCGGATTTCGTGCCAAAACCGACTGAACATGCGTGTCATGGCATCACAACAGATTTGCACTTAACGCCATTCACAGATTAAACGAGACCCTGAACCAATCCGATTTCGTTTTCTGCTAATATCCGAGGTGTTCATTCAGTTCCAGAATATGTTCCAGTTCAGATGGTGAATGTTTGGATTAGCCCATTTGGTTTTTCACAGGAACCAGACACTGTTGATGATGTTCGATGTGGGTTTCACTCCTTGGGAGAGCGTTAATTCCCCACTGTTTGTATGCATTAAAATGCATAAAAAAGGCGAGGCTTGAATCCAGGAGCTATATTGTACCACTGCTAACGATGTTGGTCTACCTGTGCTCTAATCGGAAGTATCTCCGGCTATATGCTGGCCTACCTTTATCTAGGTTACCACGGGATACTTACAAAAAATACTTTCTGATTTGACTCATCAAGCCATCCCAGACCTCAGGCACGAACGAAACCATTGTCTGCTGAAGCCTATGAGCACATAAGCGACTTGGTAAGGTGGTCAAACTGGCATCATCCGGCGGATACGCAGAGGAAGCGGCCGATTTCCGTTGTATCGGATTGCGTCAGTTGGGTTTTTCGCGTGTTTCCCGAAAACCCCGACCTGACGGGTTTAGCCAGACCAAATGCGTATTTTCATCATCCGTTGAGTCCGTCTTACTATCACTGGTATCTATGACTTGCCATTCATATGCAGCGAAAGGTTACAAACGAACATTCGGCTTTTTGCACCATATATACATTTCACACAATTCACAGGGGCGTGTATGAGTGATTGTAGGTGTGAACTGTGATCAAGCCTTGTCATTTGACTCAGTTCAAGTGAGCAGAAGTGTAACTGAACCGCAGTTGAAATTTCTACTCAAAGCTGTTTTCATCTTGTTGAATCACCCGATGTGAAGTGAACAATGGACGTATTGAAGAAACTATGATTTTTACTCGCATTTCAGTACCAACCTTCTCCACTTCCACACACACACACACACACACACACACACACACACACACACACACACACTTCCTGTCTCATTCTCACCTATCCCCCCAACACGTGGCGTGACCTTCTGGCCAGCTGACGTCCGGTTCAGTATTTTCATTGAGACGCATGCCCTCACAACACATGTTCCCAAACGTGTGGCTGTCATCACTTCCCCCCAAACATCTCTGAGTCACATGCTTTCTCTTGCACTCTTTTGTGACTCATCATTCACATTTGCTCATTCCCGCTTCAATTGTTCGATAAGGTAAAATCAAGAAACATGTGGCTGAGTGTTTGGGGCTCAAACACGACTACTACTGACGTTGCTTAAGCTATTGTTATTGTCTTTGTTGTTGTTATAGCCAGAGTTTGTTGTTGTCATTTTTATTATTTTGTTTTATTGATCCTATTTACCAGTCCCATTTGCCTGGCCTAGTAACTCATTTCTCATGTATGTGCGCCGTGTGTGTAAATGAATTGTTGACATGTCACTTGACACGCTATCTGTTGGGATACAGTCTCTGGTTTAGAAGGCACATGTGCACCCTGATGTAGAGACAAGCCCTCTCTCGCGCGAACACACACACAAGAAGAATCGAAGAGATATGGATGTTTGCCTACGCAAGTCGACAAAAATCGTTTTGGTTAATGCCCTTCCTGGCTCTTCTTATACGTACGTCAATACATGCAATCACACAAACACGCACATACAAACACTCTTACAGAATTTCCATTTGTGACAGGAAGGCAAAAGTCGAAGCGCTAGATATGCAGCCTATTTTCCCACAGGTCAAAATCATCACCTGGCACTGCCACCAGCACTAGCATACAAAACCGGACAAGCCATTCCTCCTTCTTGACCGTCAATCCGCACATTACCACGCATGCACACACACATTCATTTCGAAACCCAAGCACACCGGTTTGAATACGATGGCAAGTAAATCCGCACGGAGTTTGACCGCTTGGATCAGGTTTGTTGTTGTTGTTGTTGCTATTGCTGGTGGTGGTTCCGTTGCTGCTCCTGTAGTGCTTCTGAAGCTGAGACTATTGTCCGTCTCCATACCCGTAACCGGGTTCATCCAGATAGGTCGAAAATCGTACACTAGACGTTAGCCCATGTCATAACCTGGTTCGATCTAACCGAGTACAGTACAGGACAACACTGCCTACGCCCATTCTATATTTCAACCCATGTGCGCCTCTCACGCACAGACTGCGGTCCTTTCTGTCTCTGTCTATCTCACTTGTGCTGCTCCTGTCTGTCAGTCCGTCTATCCGGATGTTGCCACCAGCACCACTTCGATCCCCAGCCAGCCGTGGGGAGCAGCACAAATACGCTCACTTTACGCATGCATACACAATACAATTTGGGATCATACTGTGACATACGGCACGCACTTAGCTGCACATCTTCATTGACTATAGCTCTCTCTCTCTCTCTCGCTCTCGTGTGTGTGCGCGCTCGGCCATTCATTTTGCCACTCACCCACCACCCACTCATCCTAGCCAGCCAACAAGCTAGCTAAGGAAGAAGGACCAAGACACAGGAGGCGTGCTTGTGTGTCCGCCCAGAAACACAAACGTCACGTTTTTCGACGGTTCCGTCACAGAAACACTGTGTCGTTTTGTTTTACAGTAAGCTAACGCAAAAAAACGCTCAAATCGAGGAGAAAAACACCGATTACACCAAACAAACCAAAAGATGCATGGTGCTTCACTTGCGACTTTGAATCCTTCTACTACTCACCGATAGTGTATGCACATGCACACACGTAGATTGCCCTAAGTGTATAGTGAACTCTTATCCAACCGCTGGCACTGTACCCGCCTTCTGACCCTTGTTTTTCGCTAGGCCTGGGTCGGTCACTGTTTGTGCCCCTCTGTCTGTCTACTTCAGGCCTGTCTGTCGCACCATCAGCCAACCATCAATGTGTGTGCTACCGCCCGTATGTACGTGCGTGCGTATGCACCCTCTTGTGCGTACCACTGTGCCTGTGTTAGTGTGTGTGTAGGTGAATGCTGTATATTAGCTCGCTTGCCCATCGAATTACCCATCTCGTCCACATTCTGAAGCTCGGACCCAAACCGAACCACTTTCGACTCCTATTTGACAGATCGATTTGGACGTGACCCCGACCACTATTGTGTGGAATTATTACTATTTATCTCAATCACTATCACTCTCCCGCTCATTGTGTGTGTGCGCGCAAGTCTGTCTGACTGTGTGTGTGAGTGTGTGGTTGCGTGCAAGTGAAACGCTTCAAACACTACGGACCTTTTATGTGAACTCGGAGATCTTGAACTTTTGACCCGTAGTTCACCAACATAGATCACATCCATCCGTCCGTTTCTTCGTTCATCTGCTCTCTGTGAAGCATCTCTGACACAGACGAGAAGAAATTCAGTTGCAACTACATCCGTTCCACTTTCTCATTCTGCGTTCTCACGCACACAATTTACCCTTGTAAATACAATCAGTGGAGAAATCGTATGGAATAACCATGTCTGCAGGTGAGTTTTCTTACTTTTGTGTCCAATGCAATCTGCTTGCATACGCCAGAGTTGGCGATTCATAATCAATGAGTAGAAGTCGTGAACAAAGCGTATAGTTAGGTTCTAGTCCTTCCAAACTCATCAGTTCTCTTCCGAAAGTGAGTAGACCGCAGTGTTGGGGAGTAATAACGGGTGAACAGCCTAATTCATTCATTCCATCAATATTTGACAGAATTGTCTATTAGTGGAATACGAATTGGCAAACATTTCGTGCACGGAACTCCACAATGGGACGGATCTTAATCATATAACATTATTTTGTCCTATGTTCCTTAAACAAATAAGTTTTAATCTTGGACCTATTACTGCTGACACTGTTGAGTCAATTCATTTAATTCAATCAGTTTAGAGTCAGCTTTCGGGCGCTTTAAACTGAAAACTAATTTAGACGTTTTTTACCCTTCCCTGTGTTGTTACGATTCCGTCAGGTTGAAGCCCATCTCCAAGCCCAATGACATGTTGGAGCTAAATTCCGTTAAACAACGCCTCTACGATTTCTGATACATTAACGCACAAAACGCGATATGAGGGGACTAGGTGCACGCCTGATCCGTAGTTAGATACCTTCAAAACTGGATATGTCCATTCGTGTATGTTCATTCACGTATGAATTGTGTCAAATTGAGTCATACTATTTGGTGGCAAAATTAGCAACGTATTCGAAAACCACGTGTTTGCGCAGATAAAAACACTTGTCATGTATTCATTAACCGATCACACTGCATTCTCTCACGTCCTAACAGCCAGCCATCATCGACCGGTTTACCTCCTTTGCATTCCGCATGGGTACTGGGAGGTGAAATCCACCACACTTCCAAGAACTCGAGGAGAACTACCTTAAAGAAAATATGCATCGATATGTGTTATTTACCAAAATGTGGAGCCATTTAATAATATAGTATTCCTCGAAACATCGCTCTCATTTTTAACTATACCAAATCCCTTGATGAAGCTTTTCAGCTCAGCCAAACAGACAATGTGATCTAATTGTTTGGTGGCACGGTGTACGTGTAGCTTTGACCGTCTTCTCTCAGCACTACTTCGTGGAAGTGATATCGGTCAGTGTTTTCCAAATGGTTTCCGTACGCACTCTCTCTGTCTCAGATTCCAGAAAAAGGCGCTGTAAGCGCATCAATTGGCCATAAATTTCCAGGAGTCATTTGTTGGATCCTCGCAGAACTGCTCGTTTTGTTCAATCCTGTAGTCGTCTGAAATTTTCCGTTCAGTGAAGAAGTTACGATTCTAAATGATACTGGGTTGAAAGAAAAATAGCTGTACTGATGACTTTTCGTGAAACTTGACTGATGAAGAGCACAACATTTAATTCCATTCTATTCATTATCCCTCAAAACCATTTTGAATCTGTTTGGCAAATACACTGACAAACAGACCAACTCTCTCACCACCGTTCCATGCAGACATAGAGGACTACTAGTCAGCTAAAGTCAAACTTTCTCATTTCCGTGTATAACGTCATAACAGATTATTCTATATTCGTCTGTTTCGATTCACTCAACTTGTGGACAGCTCCAATTAGAATGCACATCCCGTACCTCGTAAACTGAGATCTGACACATTAGTGTCTGAATCTCGCCCCGGTAATCCCCCTTAAAAGAGTGTCATTTCCGGTCCAGTGTAGTTCAAATCACACTAAACGAATGTTGAAAGAAGCAGAAACGAAACAAGAATTCACGTAAACCAGCGTCAGCGTCCCGACTGAAGAGGAATGCAGTACGACTCACTAAGTCCGTGAGCTTCACCACACGGTGACGAACGCGTCACATTGAAGTGGAAAGATTCATGTTGGTGCCGACATTCGTTATATGTTTTAAACCAGTTTGCATCCCTGTCGATCCGCCTCAGAATAAAACCGAACTGCAGAAGAGTTAACTATGAAGAAGGAATGTACTGAACTGCGTATTGTGAGTTACTGGGTCAATGAAATTGAGAATAAAATTCCTTCCAACTCATCGAGTAGAGTGACACATGTTCTCCTCTATTTAAATCCCCAAAGCATCAGTTTAGTGAGGTAAAAAGGCGGAGGCAAAGCCATAAACAGGTATTCAAATGTAATGGTACCCAGGTAAATATAAGTAAATCTTCGTCATCTGTAACTTAAATACAGAATGTAACCGACTGAGCACCTTTCACTGAAATACATATTGCCCGTGACACGAAAATGAAAACGTTGTTTCATCTTGTTTTAAAATATTATNCGTCCGTACTTGATCTTGTTTCCTGATCAATTTGTTTAAAGTTATCCTCGATTACGAAAAAAGTTGTCATTTGACATTGTGTGCATTGCAACATATGGTGAATTGCATACTAACTCTGTATGAGGTTACTTTCAGTGGACGAACCTCACTACCGCGACCGCGAACTGAAACGTTCTTATTGACTCCAATCTGTACAACTGCATGTAACTCGACGCAGTTGAGAGAGTCTCAAAACTAAAACAAATTCAAGTTGATTTGTGGTATACGCACTCGTATATCCAGTGGAACATGCTCGTAAGACAGAGAGAAAGGACTACTCCGTTGATCCTTTTTGTCTCATCATCGTCATCATTATCATCATCATTATTGTACAGCGTATTACAGTGAAGTGATCTTGATGATTCGATTGTTTACTTGTAAACCCAACTTGTCCCAATCCTATTCATACAGGATTAAGTAAAGAATTCTGCCCGGCCCAGTGTAGAGAATACAACCCGAAAGACTACTTATCACTATTTAAGTGATGTGAATATCTAGTGTTGTGTTAACCGTTTTTCGATTATCCAGTGACCATTAGGCATAGATGTCATCGACGAGGACACGTCGATTAAGGAATGAAATAAAGTCGATTGAACAGGAAATGCGGATTGCGTTCTTAAGGACACATCAGATGAGACCATCATCTAAAACGGCCTTTCTTATTGTGGGAGAAAGGAAACACAGTGAAACTAACCAAAGTATTCGATAACGGTAGAGACATCCCTACAAGCGAAGAAAGTAAAACAGAGTTTGACATTAACATACTGCACAACACAAACACGATGAGAACAAAACACATACATCGCATAGCTGGATTCTAGCCCGCTCATTCTTATCTCGACCAGAGTTCCACGAAACAATGTTGGAATATGTGATTAAACCGTGAGGAAAACTTAGGATGCAGCTGAAAAACAAGCGATTGCATGAAGTTGAAGGTTTAGGAAGACGTAAGAGTACTGCTTTATTTAGATGCTGTGCACCGGTAGTCTATGAAGACTACGTTTCTGGTGCTTTGATCTATCAAAGCTAGCGATAGTTATGTATTGGAGATGTTTCTATTGAATAGATATATAGATGGATAGATAGATAGATAATGCTTAAAAAAGGATTGGTAAATCTGCTTCGAACGTCATTCGCTTTAATTCAACTATCGACGGAAGACACCTTCGTTGGTAATCGTGATTTGAAAGTAATCACGAACACGAAATAATGTAACAGCTATTGCTCGCCGAAAGAACGCATCTGTTTGGTGGCCACCCCAGCGATATGAACGTTCTTCTCGGTAAAGTACAGTTATAAAGAAGGGGTATACAGCAGTTGACATAAACCAATGTTCCATCAACCCAACAATAATGTTAACGACAGTAGTTAGTTAGGTAACGTCAGTAACAGTGTTATCGCTATTGGTCGCAGGAACTAAAGGTATCACAACAACAAAAACAACAACGATAGTAGCAGTGTTCCTGCTAGTAGTAGTAGTAGCACCGTGGGTCGTGGGAAAATGACTGTCGGTCAATTAATTGTCTTCCCATGTGAAGGGTATTCTTGTTCATCCGAAACTTACGTAATCGCACAAAGCACACACATTTGTGCACCGATCCCCAAAGCCAATGAGGGGAGCACGTGACCTCGGTGTTGTGCTAAATTCATACCCACAACCAGCGCCCCTACTGAATACAGATGGTTTTCCTCTTGCAACGAGAACGCGCGAGGTGATTGGAAATTAAGATACTTGCCCAACGTGTGTACCCAAGTGTCCGCGTGGGAGTGGATCGGTTGAATCGGACGCACGTTAGTAAACCTATCGGTTACATATATCCCACGGATCACAGATCCCGGACATCACAATCTTGTCTTCCAAATGACCTTCCTTATCTTCCACACCATTTCATCTCTAAATCCACGAACCTCGTTTGTGGACAGTGTGAAGTGACCGCTGTGAACCCATTCGGAAATAAAATTTTGCCGACTGTGTGGTATTGGGAATAACGGTCCGTTTAGCCTGGCATCAGCGATCACATTCTGATTATGCTGATGGGTGCGATATCGATAATGGTTTTGTATTCACTTTTATATCCAGCTCCTAACAGTCGAATAACTTAAACAAGTAATCTCTTAACATGTAACGGAAATTTTTGAAAAATATCCATCCCGTTTGGTTCAACAGGTACAAAACCCAAATTCCCCGATAAGCCCAAAATTAGACAGGCTGGAAAAAGTGTGATTTTCGAAGTACTCCTCGAGGCTGACCCAGCCCCCGAGCTACGATGGAGCAAAGCTGGTAAAGAGATCAAAACGGGAGGTCGATACAAATGTGACTGTAAAACAACCGGAATTCAACATTTGCTTTCTTTGGAAATTGCCCAAGTAACTGCCGAGGATGGTGGCGAATACCTGGTCAATGCGAAGAACAAATTGGGCGATTCAACAGCAACCATCAACTTGAATATCGGAGCCGCAAAACAGTAAGTTATTTGTTCACAACTCTTCTTCCCCACCAGTTTCTCTATCCACGTGATTTTAATGAGAATGCATGAGTGGTTGTTAAGTTATATTCTTATTGATCGTGCCCTAGGCATCGAATAAGTGCCCTAAGAAAAGACTACCATAACCTAACATATTTTGTTCATATAAGTATTGTGATACGCGTATCAATCTTCGATGTATGAAATCCGGATATGAATTCATTTTATTGCATTGTTACATGAGCCTCAGATCGTGATGGTTAATCCGCTGAAGTTGATCCGAACGGACGATAGGTACAGCTGAAGTCAAACAAGGAGGCTGCTCTTGGTTTCGACTGCCCAAAATATCTCTAAGAATAAAGTGTATTTGGTTATGGATAACGTGTAATTTGTTGACAATTACGCAAGCCCTAAAAGCTTCGGAACATTAGTTGTTCAGATAGCATCAATTCCAATCGTTTTTAACGCAAAACCAATCAATCGAGTCATTATGCTCTGATACCGCGTCACAAGTGGAGCCTTCGGTTTATATCATTCATCAGCTACTCTTTTTTCACAGAGCAACCCTCGTGATAAGCTGAAAGTGTGTCCAATACGGTTGTCTTATTAAGAGAAACATCAGTTGGTTCACTGCATCCGACAACCGATGTACAACAACAACAGCTATAAGGGGAACTCATTTCAAAAAATTGCAGATCTGATCGTGGTCACTTCATACACACACACACACACACACACTGATATTTGTAAACTCACCTGGACTGAAGCAAAAATCATTGTACATTGTGGGGTGCATCCGAAGAACAGAACGTTGTTTTTATAACTAAGATGTGGGAGTATGTCCCGAAACACGTTGGTCTTGGTCGAGAGAATCTACCATCCAGTCCCATTGCATGGCATCTTTTAGACTCCGGTCCTAAGGTAGACGCACTAAAGCCATACTTGACCGTGTCGCTTAGGGATAAGATGTCCTACTCTCACACGGAGGGAATGTGATCCTAGCGCCAGCATGTATACAGGCAGTAGCATACAACGCTAGTGAGTCCCAACAAGGGCGAAACGATCGCGCAATGAGTTTTATCAGCCCTGATCCAAACAATGAAGTGAATTAGAAACAAGGAGGGAAGAAAACAAATCCAGAGGAGTGAAATTCACAAGATCCGCACACAGACCCTATGATCGATGTGTCCGCCGGGAGCAGTCTGCTCAAATCGCGACGTTTCTGCGTTGTTGGTTACCATGATCGGACTGGGCATTGTGGATAATGTATGACATTAGCGAAGGAAAAACAGATAAAATGATGTATTTTCAATCCCGATGAATCTCGCTTCGGGCTATCGTTTGTCTAATCATCCGATTTTACAGGCACAACCTTTGAATCTTCTGAGCTAAGTTCCATATGATTCCCCTGTGTTCATAGTGCTGTAAACTAGAACCAGCGAGGCTTCAGGTGTCCACGACCAGAGGTCAAAGAGAGCCTGTGAGGAAAAACTTGCACAGTTGAAAACTGACGAAAATCACGTCAGAAATAATTATTTGTTCTAATCTGTTAAATGTGTGTGACATTTGAAAAGAACAAGTAGATGGTTGTAGTACTTTTTAATTTATTCAGTAGCTCTATGNTCTATGTTCCCCATTAAGAGTTTGCAGTTCATCAAGTGCGAAACTGGGCTTTTGTTTGAAACGTTCTCATATTAGCAGGAGGAAGATGCCCCATTCGGACTCATGAGCGCGATTACTGCGGTCAAAATGGAACCAGACAAAAAATATTGATGTTCTCCGAGATCATTCCAGTTATGTTTCAATGATAGTTAACTCGTGTGTTCGAATCGCATCGGTTTCTGTGAATGAGTTCCTTCTGAAGACCGTCTGAGGACTTGCCTGATGAACAAACAACATTTAAGCTAGCGGTAAATAGATAATCAATTTACTCAAATCTTATGAATGACCTATAGTGCACAAAAACGCATGATTCTTATTCACATTCATGCAGAAATCGATTACATACCACTCGCTCCATCGATTTCATACTTCGTACCTACCTGTGTCTTCCTACGTGGGTAATGTGGTGTGGATAAAAGTAGAATAGTGTTGTCCACCTCCACAATGCCATTCCCGTTGGGGTAATACCAGATTATTTTCGATCTGTAGGCAGACAAATCTAAGCTTACAACCTTGCACGTGTGCGTGTGTGCGCACTGAAGCTCCCATGATCTATCGCCGCTCAGCATTCTTCAGCCCGTCAGCTGGCCGGTGCGCCTCTAATAGCTTCAGGGATCGACTCCGCGCAAAGATGCTAGCGGTCGTATGTGCGCGTCAGTCTATCTCTCTCTGTGCGTGTGCGTTTGTGGGAGTTTGTACAGAATCGGCGATTCTTTTGTACAGCCTCCACTGTTCCAAAAAAGATCAGATCCATAGTGCACGGTGCAAAACGAGGACAGAGGGAGAGGTAAGGGGTTCATCTGCTGGAAGCCGATTTGAGGCAAAAGCCAGTTGTCAACCTAATTCCCCATGTATGCACAATTCATGTGTGAATGCACCGATGTCTGTACCGGTACGTCGCTCTCGCTATGTGTACACGTGTGAGTGCCTGAAAATAATGTATACCTGGTTAGACAATCGGAATCGCGTGCATCCATGCCCCCACACATTCTATATTCGTCCAGGTATACACACACAGATGGATATGACCTCGAAAAGCCGATCCGTGGTGTGCCGTACAGAGCGCGTGCACACACACACACACACACACACACACACACGCTCGCACCAGTTCGTAAGCCTATGGTGCGTTTGATAAATGTGGTGTAAGCAGGAAAGGTGATTCGTTCCTCTAGGTGCGTGTACACATGCGAGGATTCGACCGATCAATCGATTACGTACTTGTTTCTGGTTGTTGTTGAAGTGCACTGTATATGGGTGGGTGTACGGATCGGTGGGAAGGCTGACAGCCACAGAGGTACGAACTCTGGGATAAAACTCTCAAAATAGAAAACGTGTGCCTCTTTGGGGGCACAAGCAATCTGACATAAAGTTATGGTCTGGCGAACAATTGATGACGTGGAGGTCTCACCTAACCCGGCAAAGTGTGAGATCAATAAGACAGATCATAGTGATCTTATTGTGAAAGTTATAGAGTTAATAACACAGCGATGTCGGTAGAGAATTATATTCGCCGACGTTTCGGTTACCGTGGGTAACCTTTCTCAAGGCAGGTTTTTACAATCAAATGGCGCATCGATTTTTCGATACACTCCTAACATCGTTTAGTCCTGATGTGTTAAAAACATAGTGATCTTAATTAGAATGTTAGAAGTTATTTTTATATGTACTTGATGATTGATATTTTAATCGGCTTATTCAGGATCGTTCCTCTCAGTTGGCCAGTGCGACATGAAATGTGACGGTCTGGTTTCATGTGTTGTTTGAGCCTAAACGGTCAGGAATTAGATGAGTTTGACTGCTTCTCGTACTTAGGTAGCTGCGTGACCAACGACGGTAGTGCACCAAAGGATATAACCGCCCTCATTTCCAAGGCTCGTGCAGCGTATACAGGACTGGAACACCTGTGGCGGCGACGTGGTTTCATTGAAGTTGAAAAGTTGCGTATACTGCGCCAATGTACGATCAGTTCTGCTATACGGTTGTGAGACCTTGAATTTGCGGGCAGAAGACATCCGTCGCTCAGTGGTTTTCGACAATCGATGCTTGTGTAGTCTGGCCCAAGTGGGATGAAGTGAGCGGGTTAGTAACTTAGAAGTAAGTCGTCGGGTATTTGGGAATGCATCGAACAAGGACTCGCCATCTCATCGAATGTCCGTTGGTTAGGACACGTTTTGCGTATGTGCGACGGTCGCCTACCGCAACGCACCTTATTTGCAGTGGCTGTTGCAGGCAGGAGAAAGTCACGTGGAGGCTAGCAGATGACGGAGGCGAGGCATGAAGAAACGCATATCGCGATTAGGTAGAGTGGGTGTCTTTCGTCTTCCGTGATGAGGTACAGAAGACTCCGAAACCGCATGGTTGGAGACACTATAGGTTATGTCTGCGAATCGACAGCAATAGTGATCTTGCTGTTACTTCTTATCGGGTCAGAATGCCTGAAATATTATGTATGCACAGTTGAATTGTGCACTCTATGTGTTGACCATAGAGGTTCGCTTTCTTTTCCCGTCCCTAAAATTAAGTCCGATTCCTATCCTCCATACATATTATCACTTACCTTATATGCAATATGAGTTTGGCAGCGAGCAATGAAGTCCGCTTCACTGTATTACGCTGTACAATGATGAATGATGATGATGATTGAGCCTGAGGTTGTCTGGTAATGACCACGTGTGCCTGATGTTGAATTTTTTATCGAATTCACAAAGGCGTTTGAACCAATGAGATTGGGAAACATTGGGTTTCGTGAATGAAAGCTAATAAAACAGAAAGAAGAAATATTTTTTCTGTGATGCTAGTACATCTCGTTCGTGTTCTTCCCTCACCAATTAAAACGACGGTATCCTCAGAATCGATTTATTTGAGAATATTCCAAATTGTTGGGTCGTGCTCCCACTTTGTGGTTCCCAGTAGACAAGAGTAGGTTTATAGTAACTGCCTGGATCAGCATCTAGTATTACGTCATCATCCAGCCTAAAAATTCCTACTCCTCGCTTTCATGGATTTTAGGTAACATGGGACCCTATTGGAAAAGTACATTTATTACTTTGGGTGAATGAACCGTGTTTTCTTCTACACACTTTTATGTTGTACAACTCCTGTGTTGGGTGAATGTTGCGGCTGTCTGCTTGGAATGTGAAATTGGATCATTAGCCAGTTTCGGATAGACACAGTGCAATCGGTTACTATCGTGCGCCAGTGTAGCCAAACGAATCTATTTTCCGATAAATAGAAAATATAAAGCCTTTCTTCAACACGGATCACTCCTTCAGAGAAAGCTGCTATTGTACAAACTGACTTGTGGAATTTTCTTTTTTCCAAAATCAGGTGATATCCACAGAAACATTCAGTAATTATATCAATCTACGAGAGTCATCGCATCGATACGAAGCGCTATTGAAGGTATAAAGCTCACTGTCCATTTAGGAGATTATGGCTTCCCGTGCATCTCACGTTTTTACATTTTTTGTTCCGCAGGAATTCGTTTCGTCTTTCTCTGTGACAGCGCCGTATTATTGCTACATATCTATCTCTATATCGGCCAGCTTTCCGATTGGGTGCATGAATGCTAAACATCATGGGACACTTTACTGACTTTATTATCTACTGTCAACCCTTATTTGTGCAGACCGGCTAACAAAGCTCCTAAATTCCTCGAGAAACCAGTTATTCGAATGGACAAAGCCAAAGGTGAGGTAATCATGTCGTGCAAACTGGAGGCGAAACCCAAAGCTACACTGACCTGGTTCTTGAATGATCAGGAAATTAAAGAAATCCCCGGTAAACGGTTCTGGGTCGTAAAGGACGAGCCCGACGATGTATACATCCTGGAGATCCACATCGCCTCACCAAAACCAGATGATGGAGGAACGTATCGAATCAATGCGAAGAACACTGTCGGTGATAGTAATGCGAATATTAACTTGAATTTGCAAGGTATGTTCGAGGGAAACTCATTCTGATTCCTATTTGGGGTTCTATGAGACCTCAGGCTACAATGAGAAATGTGTCTTATCGCGGCCATCTATTTGGACGCAGAAGTCATTTTAAATCAATCTTCACAGTCTAAACTTCATCGAAAAAACATGAGGTGTACGAGGTGACCTAAATATATCGCCCAAACTTCACTGAACCATTGTTAAACAGCTTCGCGTAGAAGCAAGTCAGTTAGCATCATTGTGTTAGACTAGATTTTGTAATAACTTTACCTCTTTAAGAAACCAGCAGCTGATTTGCACCCTCGAACGTGCGTTGTGGTCTAACTGTAGTCCATCGGGTTTAACATGCGTTATTTGTGGTATTCTGCCTGGACATACTTACTCGGATAAACGCAGTACAGTTGGTAGTTTGAAAACAACTGCTCTTAGTCTTGAGACATTTTCTGGTATCACAATGGTATTCCAGTTTTGCCGACGACAGTTTAGCTGGACTAATTGGGGACAGTCTTCACACTGCACCCCGAGAACATAACCTAATGAAATCGCCGGGAAACACGCACAGTATTCTGTCAGTCAGTTATTATCTAACCGACTAGTAGCGGGGTGTGAATAGTAAAGGATAACTCAGTGTTTTACAACCACCTTTGCAATCCGAGAAAAATGAATAGTCGCTTTCTCGCGAAAACGTATGTGTACTTTCCTTTGTGTTCGCAAGCACGCGTATTTTAGGAGCGGATTGGGTGGCAAAATTTGAGTGCACTTCGAACGATCTATGATGCCATTTTCTTCCCACCGAACAGTCGGGCCCAACGACTATTAGGAAACCGCTCAAACCACACTNCTCATCCAGCCTTACAGTCAGACAGACAGAGGCAATGATACACACTCATGTGTGAACATTCCCACTTATAGCTACGTTCTTGAATGTCGAGTAGACTAGTTAACGAGATTCTTCTGTAAAACAGCTGCCTGGCTAACAGACGACCGTATTTACCCTTGTTTGTGAACTCGGTTCTATCCACTTTCCTTTCGATTCTGTGATTCCAACGACCGGTGTGTTTGTGGTGCACCCACGCAGATCATGCCGATCGGTGCCTGGTCATACGGGCGCACTCGTAGTCTGGCGTGTATTGACGCGCGCGCATACACACTCATCGGTGCATAAGCGAGCGTATCTACTATACCTGGGACGCATCCGGTCATTTCCTCTCTCTCTGACTGTCTTTTGCACGAAGTCATTGATCGTAGGCATGTCTCTAGGTCTGCTAGCGTACGATTGTGCATCCGGGGCGTCCGCACGCGGGTATCACACCATAACCATATCGATGAATGCACTCATAGGCACAAATTTGTGCCCAGATAGGGTAAGCATCGCGAAAGCTTGGTACAATAGGTGAATTGTATTCTGGTTCGGTCCAAGTGCATCTGGCCAAAAAAGGTCGTCGTTGTCCACGGCCATCTCGATCGCGCGCGCGCTCTCTCTCTCTCTCTCTCTACACTGTCTGGCAAAAAATGCCGGGGATGCCAAAAATAATGAAAAGGAGTGCTACGCAATTTATTTCCCTAATGCATGCATAGTTTGCTCGTTCGTTCGCCATAAGTAAAGTTGCAATGGACTAAAAATATCGATACCGGATACAGTGATAGAAAAAAACGCGATGAAAACAAAAGCTTATCCCTTTATCTATCTATCCATCGCTTTATCTGTATATGGATGCATCTCATAAGTAATAATAACTTCACCTCATCTGCTTTCTTTGACTAACCCCCGGTTTGCACTTCTCTGTTGACTGGGGTTTTCTGTGTAAATGTGGCGTGGATACTGACGATATTTCCTGGTCATTCAGACTGTTCTGTGTAATCGTTTTCCTTGTCGTCATGTTTCAAATGACTGATCATATATTTCATCCTCAATTCAACTCTTACACCCTAAACTGATTTTTTTTATTATACAGGCCAAAAAGCAGCAGGAAAAGCCCCCGCTTTTGAAAAGCCGAAAATTTCTCAGGACAAAGGTGGTCGTGATGTTGTGCTCGAATGTCGTTCCACCGGTGAACCGGCCCCAACCTATACCTGGTATCAGAATGGTCGTGAATTGAAACCACGAGCGAATAAATTTGACATGCAGGGCAGCAAGGATGGATCAGTGTTTGTCAACACGTTGCGTATTGTGGTACGCTTCTCGTTGAGTTGTTTGTACTTCAGTGGGGTTTTGCTATCCACCTTTTTCACGGAGTGTCGTCCCCCCGTCAGTCAAGCAGTAACAGGTCTACAATCAGAATCATTCCGTAATCTTGTCTTGAATTTTAGTCTGATTTGGATCAAGTATGTTTTGTATTGTTAGGCAACTTTGGTGCATAGTTCGAATGAAATCAAATTGGGTTTAACCAATCATACTTACTGCTCGAAACCATAATCTACCGGTCTATGACTATCTACTACAGACAACTATACTGTTCAAAACTGATTCCGTTGATTATCCCTCCACTCCCTGTAAACGAACCACCGACCAATGAGTTTGCTCGATTTTAATTTCTGTGTTTTCTATCCCTTTTTATTCCTGTTCTATGATCTAAAGAATTTCATGAATGCGGACGCTGGTGCGTACAAACTGGTGGCAAAGAATCAACACGGAGATGCTACTGCCAATATTGATGTAAAAATGTGAGTTCTCCCCCCCCCACACACATCCTACCGACCTCCAGTTGGCTTTCAACCGCAAGATCCGCGTAAATAACCAGAATCTCCTCTGACCAGTCTTTTAAAATAAACGTAAACAGGTTTCACAGAAATTACTACAGATTAGGAATTGTTATCTAGTCGGGATGTTGTTCTTATCTCAAGCCATAAAATGATTTCCCACTTCACAATAATTGCGGACAAGCAGTTATCTTTTCTTTCTGGTTTTGACGATGACCTGTTCTCCCGAGAATGCGTTCACCTTAGATGGCATAACTTGTCATTCAGTAGCGAAATTATCAGGAGCCTAACTCAAACTTGGTTGCAACCCACGCAGTTGGGCGGTATAATAAGCCATGGTATCACCTCACGCATGGACTACCGTTGATTCTATGAAAATTTGGCCACAGCGGTTAGTTTTATTCTGACCCGCATTCTTTGACCTTCTTCCACAAAATGGTAGGTAACCAAATCCGAAAATGTCAAGATTGAAAAGTTCAGTGGCCTCGGTGGGATTCGAACTATACGCATGGACGCCGCCTACGCTTGTGTACAGTGCACGCTCCAGTAGTTGAGCTGCGAGGCCATATCGATAACACTGATCTTTCCACGTTCGAATTACCCATCTGAAACCAGAAAATATTGAAGCTGATGACGTGACATCGAAATTTAGCTGGTAGATTGCACGCTTCAGAGAGAATATCAGTACACCTAACCACATAGTTCATTCTTGATTCTTGATATTTTGAGCCTTGGAGACGCGATAAATTTCACTTTAAACATATTTAATCACTGGAAATCTTATTGTATGTCCCATGTATCATTGGTAGTACAAGGAATTATCTCACTGAACGAATACACAATGCGCCTGATTTTTAATTCATTTCTCCTCGGCTTTCCTTTCCATGGATCAAAGTAAAGCATAGTAAAGCAAAGTAAAGCTTTAGGCACCCAATAGTATTAGATTTTAGCACTGTCGACAAGTTACAGTGGGGAAAACGTTAAGCATTGGAAAAAGAAGAAATATACATTTACTAAATGAAAAACAAACGGATTAGATAAAATCATAATGTGACTGATTATTATTCAAGTCCGTAATAATGTTTTCTCGGTTGACCAAGGTAAGAGAAAAATACGGGATCGTGCTGTTTTTGTAGATAGTGGTGCGGGCACAAAGAATCCGAAATTGGGAACGGGTACTCTGATGAGACACGTATTTATTGAGATGGGCATGCAGGCAGTGTTCTTCATTGGACAGTAAAATGGCTGATAAATAGATCACATGCATCAAAATGCTTGCTCACAATAAATAAAAACGGTACTTGAAATGCCACGCAACGAGAAAGAGGTTTAAAAGATCTGGAAAAGAGAATAAGGTCGTTCTCCTTCAGACCAGGAAAATATACGATGAAACAGTACAACCAATGTGGAAGAATGCATGCAGTCACAAATTTGAGAGTTACATTTGGAGGAACGCCGAGCTTTTAAGCCTAAAAGCGTAGAAGGATAGCCTACGAACTCTAATATGAATGTTTTCAACATGTTTGGACCAAGAAAGATCGTGTGACAAAGCACCTCCAATATATTTCACTGTTTACTTTGGGGATGGTATTACCATTAACAGAAAGTTCAAGCTGATTACTCAACACGGTTTGATAAGACAAGCCTGTTTTAAGGCTAAAAGAAACATCCTGACATTTATCTACATTTTGCATTAAAGATCGGGGAATTGACCAATTAAAAGATTTATTTAGACAAACGTGAATTTGACAGAAACAACCAGGAACAGTCTAGGGGCAACCGAGCACTACGTCATCAGCATACTTGCAGACGATAAAGTTGGGAGGGCTGGGAAGGTCCTTAATATGCAGTGAAATGGTGACAAAATTGCACCCTGAAAAACTACAGAGTTAACTTCTAGCAGGGAGGAAGATTTACCGTTACAAAAAGTGTATTGCGTCCCGTGAGTGAAGTAATTAATTAGTACATTCAGCAAATTAGGTGCCAGACCACAATACGAAAGACGTTGAATGAGAATGCCGTGGTCAGGTGATCCGAGAGCATTAGCATAATCAAGAAAAGTTAAACGGACGATGCCAGCCTCTTTATCCAATAAGGATAAAACGGAGTGTCAAACGTTAACAACATTATCAAGAGTGGAACGAGAATGTTTCCAAGCCAACTGAATAGGGTTATGGGTGACCGATATTGTTTTTTCCACAAAAATGCTAGAAAGCCTACTGTGTCTATTACCATTCGTATCTATTATTGATCTGCTCAACTTCCAGTTCCCGCTGGCATCCAAACTGCACCCGGAAAATTGATATTTTATACATTTGGTCTTATTTTTTGTAATAATTTATCTACTGTTGGACTAATAATGACTCCATTTGTCTTTAACCAACCGTTTACCTTCACAAACAAACACATCGTACCAGGCCTCGAGTCATTGGCATACCGAATGTCCGTTTCGAGAACAATAATACCCAGGCGGTTCTGGAAGTTCGAGTGGATAGCGGCGGTCCACCGGAAGCCACATGGTCTTACGGTGGAAAACCTATATCGATTTCAGGCCGGTACAGCACGAATACGCAACAGCAAGCCGGAAACTATGTGGTTTCCCTCATAATCAGCGACGTAAGT
>UZAN01040578.1:40406-56839 GCA_900618425.1 Echinostoma caproni
CATGAAATCATCATTGGGTACATTGTTGACTGGGCTCTCGAATCATGATCTGTATGATACGGATAGATCAGGTGATACTACTAAACATTTACTGAATTCATACCTGGGAATAAAGCAGTTCGTAGAGATGTGGTATAACTGCGTATTCTCGTTGCAAGTGGTTTCAAGGGAGTATTATTTCAAATATTTGGTGCTTTGGAGCGGCTTTTATTCATTAGAATTGCTCTGGATGATATCACAAGAGATTTTTGAAATAATATTCATAAAGATAACTCCTTAGGGATCAGGTGTTATGACGATAATGATGGTTTTGTCAGCTGGTTGCACAGAACTGTGCCGTAAGTATAGATGAGAAAACTTAGAGCTCTGGACTATGGAGCTAAAAATGACTATAACGTGGGCGTTGATGATAACACACAAACGAAGATGAGTGCGGTATTTATGGCTCCCCAACATATGTCCATCATATCAATGCTTCCAAAATTTTCTGCTCCATGGAAACTTTGTGATGATTGTCCATGAATTGATTTACTTTCCTTTTAAAAGCTTCGTGTCTTTTTCATTCAAAGCATCTTGAAGATGGGTAATGTATTCCTTTGGTGCTGTTTGTTTTGTTACAAAGAAACCTCAAACGCATCATGTATTTCCACTCTTAATCTCTGTCTTTACCCAGTCACTATGTGGTTGAAAAGATGAATTTGAACAGGAATCGTTGGGAGCCGGTGGCCGAAGTGCCTCGTGGAACCAGTGTAAACGTTCCTAAACTGGAAGAAGGTCAACCGTACAAATTCCGGGTGAAGGCAGTGTCCAGTCAGGGTGAGAGCGAGCCACTCGAGACGGAGACAGAAGTGATTGCCAAGAACCCATTCGGTGAGAAAATTGACTGCTGTCTGATCCTATCTCCTGTGTTCATTCAACCTCCTTTTGTCCACGAGTTTGGAGATGAGGTGTATCCATTTTAGATTAGGTGTATTGTTCCGTTTATTGACATGTAAGCAGAGTTGATAATAAGCCAAGTCGATAACGGCTCTATTTATCTGAATGCGTAGGCGTGCTAGATTACTGCTGTTTGAGGATGTTGATCATGATATCAAGCTTGCACTTTACAAAACCGTGGTGCATTATTTATTGGAGTAAAAAAACGAGTTATTGACATAATGTACAGGTGAAATCGTTTACCTTGTTAGGAAATGTTTGTTTGATGAATTGTGTGACAAAATTCTAACAGGTCTCGATAACTTGAAAATAAAATGGGTTTAAACTAATTCTAAACTGATGAAAACTAGGAAAAGAAAAAATATATCAATAATTGTTGTCTGCGTTAAAGATACGATATTTAAGATTGAGATTCTGTCATGTAAAATCGTGATCACTGGAGACTTGCGCATCTCTAAAATTTCATTTCTCCAGAGAAACCTGGACCTCCGGGTCGTCCCGTGGTGGCTGATTATGATCGACACTACATCGATATCAAATGGGAACCGCCAGAAGATGATGGTGGTGCACCGATCAAGGGCTATCATGTGGAACGCAAAGAACCCAAAGGACAGCGTTGGCTTCGACTAACCAAAGTACCACAACCGAACTTGGACTTTAAAGACGATGGTGTGCGCGAAGGCCGAGAATACGAGTACCGAGTAATAGCCGTGAATGAGGCCGGTCCTGGTGAACCAAGTCCGCCAAGTGAAATGGCTGTGGCTAAACCCAGTCGCGGTAAGTTAAACATACTCGAACGTGTTCCTCAACGAAGTGTATAATCTGGTTCGTTCTGATCATCGATAACTTCTTCAAATTGAAAACCCTCCTGAAGAGAGAGCTGAAGAAGTCAAGTGTAATGCAGTGTTCTGAGGAAATGCTTGTGATTAGTTGTCTTCTGGTGTCCGGTTTGACATGTAAGGAAATGGGCAGTACTATGTTCTTAGGGCAAAACACCCTTGTGGAACTGAATGGGCTGTTGCATTTCCTTTCTGAAAAATGTCGGGATAGATTTTAGGGTTTATTTTTGGCAGGAGCCAGAGTAAACTACGCGATTGTATAAATCGCTTTCGATAAGAAAGAGATCCGATTGAGTTCATTACCCATCCTTGCAGTTTGGTGTTTTGTAAATAACCTGAGAACTACTTTGGGTGATTTCTGGTTCTGCCGATATCTGCTGTCTGCCAGAAGCATCACTATTGCCTGGTGCAAGGTTCACGAAATTACACTAAAAATCAAAGTTTTATACAAAATATTTGTAGTCCGACACAGAAGAAACATATTTGCTGGAGAAGTCCTAATGGAGACCAGGAACCCCAGGACAAGTAATAAATGAAAGCACTGTTATAAGTGAAATTCGTATCATTTTTGCATTTATCTTTAAATCCTACTTGTTTCAGAGGCTCCGAAGATCAATTTGAAAGAACTACCTCTTGGGTTGAATCAAGAGATACGCCTACGCGCTGGAGAATCACTTCATATGCCCGTACCGATAACAGGTGCACCCAAACCAACCGTCACATGGTCTAAAGATGGCGTTCCCCTACCGCCACAAGCCAAGGTGACCGATGAGGAAGAGAAAACGTGTGTGGATATTCCCAAAACCGTGCGGGGCGATTCCGGACAGTACAAACTGAAACTCAGCAACGAATATGGTGAAGATGAGGCCACCATTAAAGTGATTGTAATGGGTAAGACTGAGTAAATTTTCCATTTGCCTCGTGCGCACAACTCCATTGCACTTAGTCTCTCATTTTTGAAAACCGTTATTGATACTACTAGTGAGTAGCCAACTTCTGAATGGATGAACTTATGTTTGTTGTTGTACAGACTACCGTATTGTTTTCCTTTCCGCATCGTACTCACTACGCCCAACTCAAACTTTGTCTGCAGATAAACCAACACCACCGGTGGACGTGGAGGCAGTGGATGTGTACGAAGATAAGTGTAAAGTCACCTGGAAACCACCTAAAGACGATGGCGGTTGTCCCATTACAGGTAAGAGAAACTGAAAGGAATGATATACGCTGGTTATAGTGCAAAAAATGTTTGAACCTGTTGAGATTTGGGAACACTGGTGTACATAGATTCTTTCAACACATTTGACTCGAATTTACTCTATAAACGAGTCCTCCATTTGTATTAGAGAACAGAACTAAGCAAATCTCATCCTTCCCGATTTACAGTAACTTAACATCTAAAAGTGATTTTTGCTATTCGTATGCAAGAATAAAAAGAATTTAAATATTCACTTGTATTTTCGTTCATTTCAGATTATCTTATTGAACGTTATGAAGAATCCATGGGCATTTGGGAACGTGTCTCTGGTGTGGTGACTGACAATTCAATCGCCGTACGCAATTTGACCAAAGGCAAAAACTATCGATTCCGAGTAGCGGCAGTCAATATGATTGGTACGAGTGATTGGGCCGAAACAAAGGGTTCCATCCTTGCGAAGAATCCTTACGGTAAGTTGTGTGCTGGAAGCCAAGAATATTTGTCTAGTTGAGCGAACTGAATGCACCAACCTAAATGTATTGGCACCGCTTTGTCTTCAGTAACTGCGCTGATGAATTAACATATTTCTTGTATAATTTGATTTGGCAGTTTCTTTTGGTTTTCATCCTTCTAGATCCTCCTGGACCACCGGAGAACTTGAAGATTGGCGATTTCGATCGTCATTCGGTCACACTGAGCTGGAAAGAGCCCAAGGATGATGGTGGAAATCCCATACAAGGTACGTTTATACGGATGTATGATCGCAGTTCGCTGAGTAAACAGTCGTGTGATTCTCATTGCTACATTCAAGTTAGCTACATGCGAAACAACAACATGGGGATTCTCAGTTATTCTATGAATTTGCTTTCCTCTATTAATATTTTATATTAGAGAGTTAAATAGTTACTAATGCTATAAAACTACTACTATTAATAGGAATATAATTTGTGGCAATACTGCTATGACCATTATTAATATATGTATGGTTCCAGTACAAATGAACCTTAAGATGACTCAGGAATATTTTAACCAGTATGTCTTCGAAATAAGAGAGAAACAATGGTATGTTGAGTTAATATATTAAAAAAACGTGACCTTTGATGTAAGCTCTCTCGTTTGTCATTTTTTCTTCCTCCGTCGAATAGGTTACCTCGTAGAGAAGCGCATTCCGAAAGGGGAATGGCGAAAAGCGACAAAAGACTTGGTCAAAGGCCTTCAGGCTAAGGTTACTAATCTGGATGAAGGTCAAACTTACGAGTTCCGTGTGCGTGCGGTGAACGCAGCCGGTCCCGGTGAACCGTCGAAGGGTACCGCACCGCACAAAGTTAAAGATCCGACGTGTGAGTGATCCTTAGTATTTTCCTTGCTTTGTTCCAAATGTTCTATGGATGTTTCTCAGTATTAGAATAAATTCAACGGCTAAAATTTACTAGGCATTTCATAAACGTGGCAATGTCTTAGGACTGGGAATCAAGAGTGAAAAATTCCCAGTTCTGGTCTCTAGACTGATCATGCAGTGGTGTGATCAAATCCAGATTCTCGATATCACAGATTTATGTAAACATGAAATAGAAAGCTTTTATCAAGTGAATTCATTGCTTGACGGTTCACTGCTTTATTCACACTGGCGGGATGATGATACCTTATAATTTTGATAATCAACTTCAATGTTTCATGCCGTTTTTTTAATTTTAGATCCACCTGGAGCTCCGGAAAACCTGAACGTAGACATAGTGAACAAGAACGGTGTCAAGTTGTCGTGGCAGAAGCCTCGGAAAGACGGCGGTGCACCAATTACTGGTTACGTAATTGAGATGAAGAAGGCCAGTCCGGTTGCTCGTGCCGCTGCGGCTCCTGTTGCAGCCCCTGCTGCCCCAGCCCCTGCACCAACCGTTCAACCAACGGTTGAAGAGGGTGCCGATGAGGAAGGCACAGCAGAACCCACAAAAGATGCACAACCCGCAGCAGGCGAAGAACCCGTAGCAGGTGAACCTGGAGTAGGTGAAGAACCCACGGCTGCCGAAAAGCCAAAGGCTGCTGCAGAGCCCGCAGCGGCCGTAAGACCCAGGGCAGCAGCAGAACCCGAAGATAAAGACGAAGGTGAATGGGTTACTGTGCTCAAGACATCCGATCTGTGTGCTTTCGTTCCCATGAAGGAGGGAGAGACAGGTAAATTCCGTGTGCGCGCCGTGAACGAAGAAGGCCCAGGTGAGCCCAGCAGAGCCACTCAACCTCTGACTGCAGTGGACCAACCCCAAGCTCCGCATATCTGTACTCCCGAGGAATGTATTGGCGGTCCAGGTAGCGGTGTTGGTGGTCTGAAAGACATCACACTAAAGGCTGGACAAGAACTCCACTTGGCTGCTGCGTGGTTCGGACATCCGAAACCAACCGCAGTTTGGACATGTGGTGGTCAGACTGTGAAACCCGAAGGATCTCGAGTGAAGATTTCAGATGAGCCACCCCCACCCCCCGCCAAACCCGGACCTGGTGGTAATTTGGAACAGCCTCCTGGTGGCACAGCTGTACTTCACGTGCAGAAGGTGAGACGCGCTGATGGTGGTGATTACGAGCTGACTTTGACGAATGATCAGGGTCAAGTGAAAACTTCGTGCCACGTGGAAGTTTTGGGTAAGTAGTTGGTACCATTTTGAACGTTATTGATTTTCGGACAGATGTATTTGCTTGCGATTTGTTACATTTCTATATTCACGCTAAATTGAGTAGGAACAGTGACACAAAAAATTTACTGTTCACGTGAGTTTTGTGAGAGAAAAACGGTTTTAAGGGTAACGACGCTTTGCGACTGGATGATATTAAACCCTTCTGTTGTTATCCACGTCCAGATGTCCCCGGTCCACCGGAAGGTCCATTGGAAGCTACCGATGTAAACGCGGATGAAATGACCCTGAAATGGAAACCCCCTGCAGATGACGGTGGTCAACCAGTAACCAATTATATCTTGGAGAAACGACTGAAAGGTTCAGACAGGTGAGATTCTTTGGTCAGTGTGAATTTATGCAAGTTTTGCTACCCCTCTGTAGTGGTAGATTTCTTGCCCTTATATTTTAAGGCAAGTCCCTCCGTATGTTCAGGATAAGAATTGAACCATGAAACCACGTGTGTATACTGAAATATCTATGTAATTCTGGGGCGGCCGCTCTCTTATACCTGTTCCGTGCAGATTTGTCACTGATTGTTTCTCAAAACAAAGGAAATTTTAGCTCAGAACTGGAATATTGACAAACTGATGGGTATGCATCGACTCTTCAACACGAAAGCTGATTACTTACTTCCATCAAATCACAGGAGTATTTGTGCTCCTTTCCCACTTACTGATAGACAATAAAATCCTTGACAGATTCCGTGAATTGTGCTCTTTTTGTATTACCTTTCGTGACATAACTAATTCACTTTCGTTCTCCCATTCTTTCTCATTCGCAGTTGGCAAAAGGTCAGTGCATTCATCGCCAGTCCAACAACAACAGTCAGAAACTTGGAAGTGGGTAAGGAGTACGAATTCCGCGTCATGGCAGAGAACGCAATGGGTATCAGTGAGCCTCTGGCAACCGCAAAGGCCATCAAGGCGAAACATCCTTATGGTAAGTCTTAACTAGCAAGGCGAAACCGCCTGTTTCTGCTATTCAGAAGAAGTCACTCAGGAGAATATATATGATAATCGAAGAGAGCTAAATGTGCATAGTTTCACTTTGCTCCTCATGTTCTCACACACGTGTCTACAGATCCGCCATCGGGTATGGAAAAACCGAATGTCGAGGATACAACAGATGATTCAGTCACACTCTCTTGGGAACCACCCAGAAAAGGTCCAACAACTGGTTATGTCGTGGAAAAACGACCAAAAGGCAGTCACGAATGGACAAAGTATGTCTATTTACTTTAAATTAAGTAGCACAGGAATTTAATAAACTGACCGCCCAATTTTATTACTTGATTTGGTGCTTATATGTGACTCGCGATTGCTTTACAGAGCCAACCCAACGAATATCACGGGAACAAATTACACAGTCAAAGGTTTGCCAAAAGGAAAAGAATTTGAATTCCGTGTTGTTCCGTACAACTTGGCTGGTATGGGCGAGCCTAGTGAACCGACTTCACCGGTTAAAGTTCAGTATCCAACAAGTAAGTCCTATTCTGATTGTAGCGCCCCCGTAGTAGTGACGGTTTTACTCTGCCAATTTATATCACTAAATGATTTGTTGTCGTTTTTCTAATTTAGCTCCACCAAAGATTGGACGCGATGCACCTCGTGAAGTTGTTGCCAAAGTTGATGAACCATTCAAAATCCGTATTCCTTACTCGGGAAGTCCTCCGGATAAGGTGGAAGTTAGTAAGGTAAGTTGGCATTTAACTAAATGGGAACAGGATAGACGATTTTGAGTTATGGTAAACGCTATATCAGTTCAGTGCTTAACTCGAATCATTCAGACTCCCTTCACGTCTCCGTACTCTTCCTCCCCTCTCCATTACCACCCTTTTCTCAAACACATTCCTCGTGATGCAACGGTCTCGTGCAATCAGGACGGTGTACCAATACCACTGGAAGGTGGCCGATTTAAAGTTGAGGTCACTCCGGACGAGGTGATTGTCACTGATACACAGGCCAAAAAGGAAGATGCCGGCAATTATAAAGTGGATTTGGAGAACGAGAAGGGCAAAGACAGTGTGCCCGTAACCGTTAAAGTTGTCGGACCACCATCTGCTCCCAAAGGTCCATTAGAGATCAGTAACATCAAAGCGAATTCGTGCACACTTGCTTGGAATCCACCAACAGTGAGTGCAACTGAATAATCCGCTTGTGGTGAAGCATTGAGCACAGAAATTTTCATCTTACACGTGGCTTTTTGGCAGCTCCCGGATGGGAAATCTGGCAAGCAGATGTGTCACATTCGCGCGGAATATATTAGCATGAAAACAAAAATAAAACGAACAGTGGATTAGATGCCGTCCATTAATGAGAATCTAGTTAACACGGCTATCCTCGATGGGTTCTATGTTTTGGTGGTGAAAGTAATAGTTGGCTACGTGACAATCAAATCATCTTCTGGCATATAATGCGCAAAGAGCTCGTATGAAAACTGTACCAGATTATGAAGTAACTTCCAAAACCCATTTTCACAAGTCAGTATCAACACTTGATTCACTGCACATCGGAACTTTTTAAGTTTCAGCTTGTAAATTGACATCAAAGCTCATTGGATAAAATTGTGCTCGATACTTATAATAGGGATCAGTGAACTTTGACAGAAGTGGAAAAACCTATCTTATTATCACAAAAAGGAGTTTTAATTTGTGTATAGTGTTAATCGAACTGCATTTCGTCATTTTGAATGCCATTTCTTAACCATTTTTTAAATGCTCAATCAGCCTAATCGTATCAAACTTGTTTTCTTCTATCTGTCAGGATAACGGTGGAGCACCAGTGAGTAACTATGTGGTGGAGAAACAGAACACCAAGACAGGAGAATGGACACCAGTGAGCGCGTTTGTACGTGGTACGACCTACGATGTGGGCGGTTTGGAGGACGGTGATATGTACCGTTTCCGTGTTCGGGCAGCGAACGAGTTCGGAACCAGTGAACCACTTGAAGGAGATAAGGCGATTGTGGCCGAAAATCCATACAGTGAGTAATGTCCAGGATTCGCAAAACAATTGGAATAAGTGGTGTATCGGTACTGCATGGTGCAGGTTCTACTCGCCTAATAGACCATTAAAATTGTTCCTCTATATACCTATCTGTTTAAAATTTGCTAATGACAAACATATGGACACAAACACATATGACGCAGTGCATCTTTTTCAAGGAAACTTGTCTTTGACAGTAATTTTCTTGTTACAGAATTGCTTAAGCAAAAGTAAATTGAATATTCAATTAGGAAGATTTCTAAATAGCAGTTCTAACCCAATTTTGCGAATCATTGTATTATTTTAGCTCCAACGTGGAGCTACGTAAATTTTGACTGATTTAGTTCAGTTAATGAGTTTCGTGTTCATGCTGATAAACACTGAACTCGGCTTAGTTTCTTTCGGTTAGATTTAGGGCTAAGTGCGCCACGTATATATTTAAAAGCAAAAATTTGAAATCTGAACTAACGATGTCTTAGTTCCGAGAACAGTTTACGAGACAGACATGACTAACCGCTGTCCTAATTGACGCTTCGCACACTTTCGACCATTCTATTCCCTTCGACCACTCTCATCTCACTGCCACCCTAATCTTTTCCGTAATGTAGCGGTTCCCGGTGCTCCGTCCAGTGTCACTGTGGCGGACGTCGAGGCTAATGAGGTTCAACTTGAGTGGACCAAACCACGTTCTGATGGTGGTCGACGCATCAATGGCTATGTGGTCGAANACCAAAAGTAAGACAACCCCTTTGGTGTTTATGCACTAACTGTTTATTTTCCTGATATTTGCGCCTTTATTTGCAGAGGGAGGTTGGTGGAGCTGGAGACTTTAATCTAATCTGTGCCATTTGTTCTGACTTCTGTTCCAGTTGATGGACTGCGCAAAGGAGAGAAATACGAATTTCGCGTGGCAGCCAAAAACGAAGCCGGTGTGGGTGACTTCTGTCAGACCATGCGACCAGTTGAATGCAAACCGAAATTCAGTAAGTTGTAACATTTTGTAGATGTATGTTTTTCCGAAATACCTCTGTCGATGCATTGGAAGGTCAAGGAATAAAATCGACAGAGTTTTAGGGTCCCTGATGTGAGCAAACGCCTTTTAAAATTTATGTGTTTTCTGGTATGATACTATTCCAAAACAGTTTTCTTCACAAAAGTCAGTTTTTAATTGAATACTGGTAATGAATTCCCGCTTTCGACAGTGTATACCGCTCTGTGGTTAGTAGTAGACGACTAGCTGGAAATGTTATTTGCATACTTCTCCGAAGCCGCACTGATGATGTTGCCTACTCATTGAACCCTCCAACACCAAAATCCGCATCCCGAGCTACGTTCACTCTGCATTTTTACCGTTCACAACCTATCTCACGCATATTCCCTGGCGTAAGTTCTGTGAAAAGACTATCACACGCGTTTATTCACAGCCCTCTTACTATACGGGATGAACAGGAATGGATTGTTTCAATTGTTTCAAATTAAAATTGTTATCCAATGGATTTTGATCCTTGTAAAATTCCGCCGGTGAAGATAAAACAAAATTTCTCACAAACCCTGTCTTTGGTTTTATCCTCAAGCTACGGCTGATAGCCCTGGAACCCCAGTTGTTGAGGATGTGGGCAAGAACTATGTGGATCTGTCGTGGACCAAACCATTGAAAGACGGTGGAGCGCGTATCACAGGCTACGTGGTCGAGCGACGGAAGAAATTCGCACCAGACTGGGAACCTGCCACACCGGATGGCCAACCCGTTAGTAGCACCCAGGTGCATTTGGATAATTTGGATGAAGGAGCCGAGTACGAGTTCCGTGTTAGGGCAGTGAATGCGGCCGGCCCGGGCGAGCCAAGCCAACCGACCGAACTGACAAAAATTGCTCCGAAACGCGGTAAGTGATTTGTGTTGTTTTGCCAGGTCGATAGTTTGTTGATTCATCCAAATGTAAGTGTAAAATAGAAAGGTAAAAGATAATAATAATTCATGCCGAATCAATATATAACGATGAAGGAAACTGGTCACTGAACAACCAACGTAGATTTGAGGCGCTGAGACGGAGATTCTGAGAACGATAATCATTCAAGGAAGTTTCTTCAGGGAAAGAAGGTTCTATTTTACCTAATCAATAGTACATTGTGGTGCAAATGGCATAAATGAATCAACACACTGAATTCCTCAACTGGGTGATGCAGTCAGTGGTTGGTTCTTTTGAACGAGCTCTCTTCATCACTGTAACCCCTCACCCCATGAACCAAACAAGTCATGTGATGATCCCCACTGTTCAGTCAGTTACCAAGACTCATTTTGACTCATTAGGTTTTCTCACTGGTCAAGTGATCGTGTCCCATTGAGACAGTTATCTCATGCATTGGGGGGGGGGTGTATCACATGATAGGCCATTTGGCTTAGTTACACAATTCTTCTAATGAAGTTTTATGCAACTCTACTCCCCACCAAAATGAATATGGATGCCACAAACCTTTGCGACTTGGTGAAGTCTCATCACTATGTCATTGTTGGCTCTTATTATCTAGAAAACGCGTTCAATCAAATTATCAATCAAAACCTCAAGTGTTTTGAATTCTCGAATCTGTCCACAGAGATTTACCCTATCTAGAATGATTGTGTGACAAACTAAGTGACACTTGTCGATTTGACTGATCCCCGTTCGCGCCCCTCTTGCATATTCCGAACAGCAATGGAATCGAACTGGTGAATCATCAACTATAGCCCAGTATATAAATGGAAACCTCATCCTACCAGAACAAATCTATAGTAGGTCAGATCTGTGCTCACAAGTCTCAAAATAAAACGGAGTAAACTCACATGTGTCACATCTCACCGCCTCTTTGGTAGTGATTGATCTTCTGTGGTAGGCAAAAGGTTACAGAGAAGGTTATCTTTGACTTCATCATCCGTAAAACTGAAATTTACCCTTGGAATTCGAAGATGGAAGGGGGGAAGGTACACAAATGGATTGAATGCATTAAATTTGCAGGGTGGTGAGGCTATGTTAGGATTTAGGGTTTTATTCGGTTTGATGGAATGAACCGGCTGATTTTCATATGCAGAACGACGACTAGTGTGAAAAGCTTAACAATATTCAATAAGCAAAGGAAGCCACTGTCGTAACAGATGCCGATCTTTATCTTCCGAAATAAATTTGCAGCTCATTTTGTTTCCATCGTTTCAGCTTGCGGGCCACCTTTCAACTACAGGCGGCAATCTCCGAAATCTGTACCGGTCGAAGTTTTTCAATACTTATCTCAGTCTACGTTCTAAACCAAGAAAGTCGCTTTCCTGATTTAAAGATGATGAGGTGGCACACATTGGAATAGCCTACGCCTAAGCCTGTCAGTTGTCACAGAAGACCGAGAAATACTAAAATGACGATAGAAAATAAGGGTTTTGGTTTCAATAGCGCTTTCGGCATACAAACGGTGAACTCCCCGGGTAAATAATTTACAGCTCCTTCACATTCACTTGGATCCGAAAGGTCGCAGATACCTAATGTTTCCTTCTTCTCATACGTGCATGAAGACCAATTGGAAGGCGAGAGTAATATTTATGAGTGTGTACCAGGTGTAAGCAATAGTCAATGATTAGAGTGAGGTCATTTGACTGCATCCATTTAGTGTAGGATAGAATAACTGTGCGGTGATACGTCCTCGTTTCTTACATTTAAAGTATCTCTCAAAATCATTAAACATGTGCTTTTCTAACCCTCTCTCTGTCCAGATGTCCCGAAACCACCACAAGACCTGGAAGTGGAAGACGTTCTCGCGGATAGCTGCAAACTGGTTTGGAAGCCGCCAGAATCGGATGGTGGCTGTCCAATTACCGGTGAGTTCCTGATTAAATTTACAGACAATGACATCGTAATTTGGACGATAAATGAAATATTGATGCACTTGCTTAACTGCTGCTGATCTGTATTTCTGCCTCATGCCTTGACACCATTAATAGTGATATTCGTTCAGACTATAAGTGCATTTGTACCGAGGTTTGATTACACTATAGCACTGACTGCTGTTTTGATTGACTGGAAAAATATTTATGAACGAAACGCTTCTCATTCTTGATACTTGAAATTCTTCTGCATTTAATAGGGTATAATATTGCATACAATATTAACTGGATCATTTTATAGTCCTGTTTTCCACTGGCTATGACATCGACTTTTACACCAAAAACTAACTCTTGTGGAACTTGCTTGCTCAAGCTATTGAAATTGAAGTACACGCGCGCAAATGACTCCGATTACCGTCTAGTCAGATGAATGGACTTCAATGGGTGCCAACCAGTTGAGCGCAATCTCATCCAGTTTCTCTTTACTGTTACCCCCTCCACCCTATTACAGACTACATTGTGGAGAAATGCGACGTGACCACCGGAAACTGGGAGCGTGTCCCGACCACTATTACCGGAACAACATGTCCAGTTCGTGGTTTGACTGAGGGCAAACGCTACAAATTCCGTGTCAGTGCTGTGAACATGATGGGTCCAAGTGAACCGATTGAATCTAGCATACCAATCACAGCCAAAAATCCGTTCGGTAAGCTTATAGTCCTTCTGATTGTGCCTAAATGTTTTTTTCCGTATTTTGCTAATTTTCTGACGATCACTGATGGGATATTTTTACGTTCGTCTAATCTAACCATAGAGATAACAGGAGAACTAACAGAACCCGAAGGTATCTAAAGTAATATCAATGAAATTTCTTGTCTGTCATCCAAATTGGACAGAAAAACTCTTGGAACTGTGTTTTCGGGTTACACTTGAAATGGATTTTTTATTGACTCGCACTTGAATCTTCTTTCATTGTTGTTCCTCCTGTTGCTGTTCAGACGCTCCGGATGCACCTGAGGATGCCAAAGTCGACTCGTTTGACAAGCACGGAGTTAACTTATCTTGGAAACCACCAAAAGAAGACGGAGGCAATCCCATTAAAGGTAAGTTCTTTCGGAGTTCCTTTTTATTCACACTCATCTCCTTTTTCTGATATTTGCTTTCACTACAAATGGACTTACGAGTGATCAGGACATATAGTCATCTTTCTTCGATTTATTTACTGATTAAAAACTTTCTACTCTCGCTTCAGGCTATCTGGTTGAGAAGCGAACTCCAGGTGGTCAATGGGTACCAGCTACAGCCGGTTTGGTACCAGGCAAGGAAGCACGGATTACTGGATTGGAACCGGGTCAGACTTACGAGTTCCGTGTCAGTGCGGTGAACGATGCAGGCCCAGGCAGGCCATCCCGAGCCACACATCCACAAGTGATCAAAGATCCGACATGTGAGTTATGCGTGCACTCCATCCTCCTCCTCTCCGTCATTATCATCATTATTGAGACCGATGGAGTATTATTCCAAAACACGGTTGAAACCTGTTCACGGGGTTTCCCAGTCTTTCACTTCACGTTTTATTCATTGTTAATGAACGAACGTTTATAATCCTATAATATTCTTCTTTATATCAACATCAAGTCTTTACTGGTCACATTATTCCACTCGACTTGTGGATCATCAGTAATGATATTGTGCAACAATTCACATTCTCCGCATTTTCAATTGACAGTCCCTCCGGGTTCACCGGAAAACCTCAACGTCGACAAAGTAAACAAGAACGGTGTCAAATTGTCATGGCAAAAGCCACGCAAAGATGGTGGAAGCAAAATCACCGGATACCAGGTTGAGAAGAAGGATGAGGATGGCAATTGGGTTCCGGTGAAACAGACCACTGAACCGTGTGCATTCATTCCAATGAAAGAGGGTGAGACTGGTCAGTTCCGTGTGCGTGCGGTGAACGATGAGGGACCAGGTGAGCCTACGAAACCAACTCCACCGATCACGGCTGAAAACCAGCCGGAAGCACCACGTATCGTCACTCCAGACGAGTGTTTGGGTGGTATCGGTACTGGTGTTGGTGGATTAAAAGATGTGACCGTAAAGGTGAGTTTGGTGATAACCTTTAAATGTGCGAATGAACAAGAAATGTAGTTGTATATGTAACCATGTTTGGTATTTATTATAACCTGGTATTATGATTCCGTAATTCCTCAGGCTGGTCAAGAGCTCAAATTACCTGTTGCCTGGTTTGGTCATCCAGTGCCCACATTCAATTGGACACTAAATGACAAACCAGTTCGCATTGATGGAACTAGAGTGAAGACCACAAATGAACCACTGCCCCCGCCAACACATCCAGGGCCCGGAGGTCCACTTGAACTCTCGCCAGGTGGTGTGGTGGTGCTGAATGTGGGCAAGGTTAGTCGGGCCGACAAGGGTCGATATCAATTGAACTTGACCAACGAACTCGGTCAGGCGAACACATCATGCAATGTGGAAGTACTGGGTAAGTTGAATTTGTCCATTTTTTTGTGGACACTAAATGACTTGGGTATGTTTTCTGTTTGTTGTTTGTTGTTATTGTTGTTGCGAAGTGATCTCTTCAAATGTATTTTCGTAGTTATCTTTCTGAAAAGGTCACTTAGCCGACCCTCTATCATTCTGTCTGCTCGTCGTGATCTATTTCACAGATGGCCCGTTTAAATACGTTGTTAGTAGACTTAACCGTGTGACGCAATCTTTTCTTTCTTTTTTTCCTTTCATTTTCCTTCCTTTTTTATTGAATACACAATGATACAATTTTCAGGAAGGAGGAAGCGGCTAATCAACACAGAGAATAGGGAAAGTCAGGCGGTGGTGTTGGGATTCGAACACACAACCCCGGGGTGATAATTTGGTGACGTTACCACCGCCTGCACTATTACATCAAATTTGTCTATTCACCTTGAACCGTGCCCATATTTGCAAAGTTAATATTTCTGTACATCTCGTCATCCTGTGGTTGACATACAAAGAAGCCGTTAAAAGGTCCTCCTTAGTAGTATTTAGTAGGACCGTGTTTTTACTGATGCACCTATGTCTTTGGATGATTATCTTGGTAGATGATTGCATACAGGAGTATCATTACCATCGAAACCTAGAATCGATGTGAAAATAGTCACCAATGAAGGTCTAATCTCGATGGAATATTGCAAAAGATAATACTTCGATGAAAGTATCACTATATCCATTTAGGGAATTATTTTATTTGAAAGATGATACCCCTCCAGAGGGAGACATCGGAATGTGTCTTGTGTCGTTAGACGGGTGAAATCAACTAATAGTGTCATAAACGTGAGGCTCTGACAACGTGTCAATACTTGATGCCGGGATACTCATCTTATAATCTTATCTTTCACCTTGTCTAAGTGACAGTTCGATGGTCTAAAAGAGAATCTTGTTATTCTTTCTCTGTATCAGTTGTGAAAATACCTCCGACTAAATCCACCGAGGACAGGTAGGTGTGAAATGTCAGTAGACCATCAGGCTCTTTCTATGGTTTCATTCAGGATAGCTGTTCACTATTCACCCTCAGATACAGTTTCATGGGTTCATTGTCATTCCGATTACTTCTATCTGAACATATCAAAAGGCAACCTATCGTGAAGTTCAGTGCCTACCCTAGTAACTACCTAATGAGATTAAGAACAATATATCAATTGTTGTCCTAGATCTTAGCTTGCCTACCAGTTTGCATTTACCGTCATTATGTCCTTACTGCAGAAAAAAATATATTTTCCCAAATGCGATTTGCTTCTATCCCCTTTTGATCGTATTCGATCCATATCTTCCGTTCAGATGTACCTGCTGCTCCTGGCGGTCCGCTGGAACCGACCGAAATAAAGGCTGATGAGATCACACTCAAATGGAAGGCGCCCGAGGACGATGGTGGTCAACCGGTTACCAACTATATTCTCGAAAAACGTGTCAAAG
>UZAN01040578.1:64289-75193 GCA_900618425.1 Echinostoma caproni
AGAAGATCGAGATGGAGGCACAATCACATGTCAAGTATCCAACCCGTCCGGAAAGAATTCTTGTTCAGCCCCATTGGAAGTGCTCAGTGAGTCATTGTGATGTATGAAGCTGCCCTCGATAAAGTTATTGTACACTTTTAACGCACAATGTCTTTCTGTCCCTCAAGCCGCCTTCGCAGTTTGTATTTAGTTTCTAAAATTTATGCTAAAATCAGAATGAAATTGTTTCACGGTAGTGGTATACGGCATACTGATCTGTTTTTCATAACCCTGTTTATGCTCATTCAATCGGACAGGTGCGCCAAAAGCGTTGGGCGATGTGGACGACAAAGTTGCATCGGAGGGTGATCTTATCAAGGTCAAAGTGCCCTACTCTGGTCAAGGCACAATCAACTTGAAACTGAAATGCAATGGTCGTGAGGTGCCGGAATCTCCACGAGTAAAACTCATGGATTTGGACGGAATGGCTTCGATCCAACTCAAAGGTACATCGCGGATGATTAGATTGATCGATATTGAGTATTATTTGTTTTTTTCACAATGCGAAACTATGCATACAAACGAAAAACTAAATTTCTTTCTTCCTCTTTCAATTAACAGATTTGACTCGAGATATGGCTGGTCCTTACACATTGGAGATCTCAAACGAGAGTGGGTCAACCACAGTACCATTCAATGTTCGCATTTTGGGTATGTCTACTTTTGCTTTGATCATTTTTTATTGTATCTTTCCTCAAATTTGTTTAATTAATTGATCGAAGTTTTTATTTATTTCGTTGATCACCCTGCAACTTAACATTTTGTACATTTTTGTACAATTGTACTGATTTTACTGTGGAATTGTTGAAGAAATGGTAATGTGATTCATTCGTACAGTTAAAAAATAACCGACGAGAAATTCAGTTACTTTTTTGGTACTAAATGAGGCCAAGGCACACTGCCCTCTCATGCCTATTTCTCTTTCCCTGTCTCTCTTCTCATCTACAGCTCCCCCAGGCGAATGTCAAGGTCCGTTGGTAGCCTCTGACACCACACCATACAGTACCCGTCTGTCGTGGAAACCACCACGCAATGATGGTGGTGCACGCGTCACAAACTACGTGGTTGAACGGAAACAAGTTGGTACGGATCGATGGGTCCCAGTGTCCTCCGGATCTCGGGAACCCCACTGTGATGTTCAGGGATTACAGGAGAATGCACAGTACTTGTTCCGCGTAGCAGCTGTGAACGACTGTGGTCAGGGTGATTGGATTGAACTCCCTGAACCACTTGTGGCTAAATATCCATTCGGTAATTTTCAAAATGTGATGCTTATATGTTGAGATATCCAATGGAGATAAAGGCCTGTGGATAAAGAAATAAATAATCACTGTATATTGTCCCGTGAGACAAAAAATAAGCAAGTAATGTAGGGTCAAAATATTCCATTTAAAAGAAGCTTCATACTGAATTCATGAAACCTGAGGCTAATCCTTCTGACATTCATTCATTCTTGGTGTGTGATTACGACGGATACTTGAATCTTTTCCTCCTCCACCACTTGGTTGTGACTTATGGTTGTTTGCTGAAACTCTTCGAAAGATCGAGTAATTTCGATTTACATCAATAATCTGTTTAAATAAATATGCTATTTCTTGATATCCAATAAAATGTTTATTTCCAGGAGAAGCACTTGTTTGACTTAAGATCAAATCATACCCCTAGTGAGAATCACTGTATTTAGCAGCATTAGTTACTCTTTGAGATGAGAAACAGGTTAGTAAATGTTCTCCGATTTATGTTTAAATGATGAACAGATCTCCCCAATTATAGTGCGACCCCATGGGTCATGAACTTCACGTTTAAATAATACACCAGAAAACACAGAAGAATGACACCCTACGAAGTCAAAGGTTTTTATAATAATTAACATGATCTCATAAGTCAGTTCTATTGTAAATTTCTTACCTTATTTTATGTATACTCCCGTGTTCCAATGCTTGCCTGACCGCAAGGGTTAGGCTATTTTGGTTCTGCATAGAGTACTTTGGGGTGAGGTGGGGTTGGGGTGGATAAGGTTCCGCATTGTGAATTCCATCCCACTATAGCATACAACGGGAAGTCTCGAGGATTTGACCTTACAATGTTTCTCTCTGTATGACACATTCATCCGTTTGCTTTTTGCTCATACTACCTTTCAGTTTGATAGCAATTTCTGTCATTCCCCTCTTCTCCTCTTATTTCCATCTATTTTCATCTTTATCACCACACAGATAAACCTGGAAAACCTGGTGAATTGACGTGTAACGAGGTCGGTTCCGATTTCGTGAATCTGACCTGGACTAGACCGAGCACTGACGGTGGTGGACGTCTCCGGGGCTATTTGATTGAGCGACGTGATGTGAACTCACCCAACTGGACCCGATTGACTCAGCACCCAGTGCTAACGACTAGCTACAATGTACCCAATCTGATCGAGGATAATACCTACGAGTTCCGTGTAATTGCTGTCAACGACGCAGGAGAAAGTGAACCGACCGTTATCGATCGCCCAGTCTTGGTCAAAGATCCCAATGGTAAGTGATCTCCGAAAGCAATAAAACTTACACTGGTCTTTCCGAGAGAAGTAGTAAAAAAGCTTTAGGTGTTTTTAAAATTTGAGTTCATTTGCGACTTTGGATTATCAATAATCAACAGTGGAAATTTGTACAGCTTCATTGATCTCAATTTTATTGTCTAATCATGGAGCGTAATTAACACGACTGTTTTTTGTCTATTTATACGTTCCAGCTGTCACTCGTCCCACTTTGATCAGTGGTCTTCGGTCACAAGTGATCAACGAGGGTCGCGATGTTGAATTCGAAATCGAAGTCGATTGTCCTTCCCCTTACGACGTGACTTGGTCCAAAGGTCCGCGTGATCTGGTTGAGTCGCATCGTATTGACATGACTAAAGAAGGCCGAAAACACATTCTCACCATTCATGATTGTCGTCTAGAGGATGCGGATGAATACAGTGTGAAGGTAGCCAACAGAGCCGGTTCAAAGGTCAGCCGAGGTCAGCTGTCTGTCAAATGTGAGTCTGTTTCTATTCATCAAAGATGCATTTGCCTTCTTCCAAAGAAAACAGTATTCCATTTCTTCCTCAATCTGCAATTTGCTCCTCATCCCATGGGAAACCTCATTAGCGATATAACGCTTAGATATCGTTGAGGTTTAGATATAAGGTCTTATAAGACAATCATCATCTGCTACAGGATTCATCTAGCTGTCACTAATTCCTTCAGTATAATGACTGTGGTTGATTGATAAGCAGTTTAACCGCCTGCTCCAATTACGTATGTTCTCTCCTCTTGTGTGGATTGAACCTCGACGAGTGTTAGAAGACGAGTGCCGAATTTTCCTGAAAGACAAAAGGAACTATTTATAATAATAACATAATTTCGGAAGAAAAGTGCTCCACTCACCAATTAGACTTCATCAAAACAGTTACTTTTTTCAAAAGTAACTACGGTAGAACTTTATTTTGAAGTGCAAATAGGATTTCTAAGGTTCAGTGATAAGGTTCACTGATAATATTTATTTATATTTCGATCCGAAGTTTACGTGCATGCCCATGGAAATGAGAAATTGTACAATAAAAATCACAAAAATCACATCACTTTGAAGCTTCTGAAACCTCATTTTAACTCAACCTATCATACTACCTGTGAACCTTCGCTTTAAACAGCCAAACCGGTCATCAACTTACCGAGCCGATGGCAAGAACCAACCGAATGGGATCGTGGTGATACGATACAGATTAAAGCACCATTCACTGGATTCCCGAAGCCCCGAGCAAAATGGTGCATAAATGGAAAAGAGATACGGGACGGTAAAAACGTGAACACTGTGCTCAAGGATCGTCACGCGATCATCACCATTGACAATGTGACGGAAGAATTCACGGGTAAATTGACCCTGGAGTTGGAGAATGAAATGGGATCAGATACAGCCACAATCGAGCTCCGAGTGAACGATCGGCCACCACCTCCGATCAACCTGAAGGTTGAAGGTGTAGCAGACGGTTCGGCTCTACTGTCTTGGAGTATGCCACCAGACACTGGCTATATTTCCCAGTACATCATTGAAAGATGCGAAGCACACGGAAGCAATTGGATTCGAGCTGGAGTCAATCGGTAGGTTACATGATGCATCCCATGTTCTGATTTGAACATCGATAATTCCTTTTTAGAGTGTTAATCTCGATCAAGTCTATAAACTAAGTACTTTAACTAGTGACTATCAGTTGTGACAAATGGAGCTTTCCTATTCTATGCTTGGATAAAAAGAAAAGTTCTACGCGACTCCGCTCATCGATGCAATCACGAGGATTGACTATTCTTGTTTACAATGTCACAGTAGCTAGATGCATTCTAATCGAAAGCTTATCATGTTATGTACTTCGATCGATGCACGCCCTTACTGGTGATTTGATTTATTCTGTCCCGCTGTGTGGTCTCTCTCGTGCCCAAAGAATTTCGATTATCCAATTGACCTTTGTGCATCACTAGAGTCCATCACTTCCAATTAACCTTTGTATCGGCTCTATTTCTCCCTGATCCTTTCTCCCGATCCAGATTCAACACTTACAATTGTGAAGGATTAGAGAATGGCAAGGAATATCAGTTCCGAGTGATCGCGGAGAATTTGCATGGACGTAGTGACCCATGCCCCCCAACTGAGGCCAAACTGATTCAACCAGACACGCGCACACGTCGCGGTCGTGGTGAAGGCGACAGTCGGGGTGAATACGATGGGCCAGAGATCGATAACTATGATCGTTTCTGTAAGTTCATCAGAATTATTCGATACCGAGCTCATGTTGATCGATTTTATTTGTCTTAACGTCTTGTTACTCTGCCTGTTATTTTGTGTTTTCATTCTAATCAGATCGCAACATCTGGGATAGAAAGGAACCGCTGCCAACTCAGGTCCACAAGGGTGAAAGTGTCTACGACTATTATGATATTCTGGAAGAACTTGGAAGGTACGTGAAATGCTACCTGGATCAATACAGTTTATCTGAAGTAAAACGGCTCATAAAATATCTAACTCCCCTTTTTCTCTAGGGTTTGAGCTCATAGTTTTTATTTAAACAACATCACATCTGCGTAATTACACTCTAGTCTAAAATTCGATTCCTGACGTCAGTCGTGCGTTTTTGTGAAACCCGAGTACATCAAGTGACCTAGAACGTTTGTGTAATGACTACTGACACCGCTGTTAAACTTTTACCATGTCATCACTTAAGTGGACAGTTATGAGACAATAACCTAAATGGGCATGTTTATTGGTAGGAAAAACTGAAACTGAACTGAGCTTCATTCAAGAAATCTGAAATATATTTCCGATTTTTTCCAAAGGACCTGTTGAATATCGATCGCACATTTGATCATAAGCTTGCTCTATCCCTCTCGTCTGTTCTTCTCAGTGGTGCTTTCGGCGTGGTTCACCGATGTCGTGAGAAAGCCACAGGCAATTTCTACGCAGTCAAATTTGTCAATACTCCAACACCCCAGGATAAACAGACTGTGCATAATGAGATTGAAGTGATGAAGGAGTTGCATCATCCGAAATTGATCAAGCTGCACGAAGCGTTCGAGGATAAGAACGAGACGGCCATGGTGATGGAGCTGTAAGTTGGTTACACCATTTTACTTTGCTGGACGCATGGAATATTTCACAGACCTCAATGTTCAAACAGCGACGGCTATTTCGTATGTTTGCCATGCACCAACTTTACTTCAGAAGAAAAAGTATTCCTAACTGCACTGCTATTATCACAGCAGCATAAACACTATACTTTTACTGATGCACATGTGTGCCACAAAGATGCTGTAGGTAACCCAGACTGAGAAAATGATACTAGAGGTTTCTTTGTACATAGCAACAGGTTAGTAAAAGCTCATCTATTGTCCAAGTAGTAAAACCTGTTTATCTGTTCGAATAGATTCTTAGAAATTTTAACAACTTCACCGGTGCTACAATTAGAGGAGCACAAAACTCATAATAGACAGGGGTACGCTGTCAGAGACTGTCCGGAATAGCTTCTTTTCTCCCTGATAATCGATTTATTTCAAAATAACCTTTATGGCAACAGTTAAACTCATCACATTCCACCTCACTAAACTCTATCCTTTTTATCCTCAGGTTATCCGGTGGCGAACTATTCGATCGCATTGCTGATGACAGCTATCCGATGAGCGAAGCCGAGGTTATCAAATACATCCGACAAGTGTGTGAAGGTGTACAACACATGCACGATAATCACATCATCCATCTGGATATCAAGGTACGTTGCTTATTTTTCTTTCCATCTCTGTGATCATCAATCAATGGTGGATATTAGTGGATAGAATGTGTGAATAGCAAAGAAGCCAGAACGAATGCCCAAAGTTCTTATTGTTTTATTTCTTCTTCATTCTCATGTCCCTTGTTTCTCGTCCTCCCTTACCGCCGCCACCGCCACTTCCAACCGAAATAACAGCCGGAGGATATTATGTGTGAAACATCCAAATCAACGAACGTCAAACTGGTCGATTTCGGTTTGTCGCGCAAGTTGAATCCAAACGAACCGGTCCGCGTGAGCACGGCTACTCCGGAATTCGCTGCACCCGAGATCGCTCGTTACGAACCGGTCGGATTCTACACGGATATGTGGGCTATTGGCGTACTGACCTATGTTCTGTAAGTGGTTTGTAGGTCCTTTTCTCTTTAGTTTCCTGATTCCGTTAGTAGATACATGAGGACTAATGAAGTAAATGATGACGACTATACAATCCTCCTTAAGAACGAAGTTGAAGGTTTTTGTCTGAGAAGTAACTTATTAATCTAGTTGAATAGGCGCAGACGATGAGTCCCTTTGATTATTATTCCTGTAACTGATGTAGTATGAGCTCAAATTGATTTATTGATAACTATTTTTCTCTCTCTATCGTCTTTGTCCTTGCAGACTGAGCGGTTTGTCTCCGTTCGCTGGAGCCAATACGGAAGAGACGTTGAGACGTGTGGCACAGGGTGACTATACGTTCGATCATGAGAACTTCCGTGGAATCTCTGACAATGCGAAAGACTTTATCCGTAAACTACTCCAACGGCAACCGAAGTACGTTCAATGAGTTCAATTTTTGTAGTAACCGTTTTGATTTTGATGCGGTTCGTTTTGCATGGAACAACTGTTCCATTGCATTCAAGATAATTCTCGATCTTAAATGCTAATTTGAACGTTAACTTGCAACGATGATTTTTTCTATACCGTAGACAGAGGCTTTCGAGCTGCATAATTGGTGGCTGAGTGGATAGAACTTGTCAATTTTCTGATACGGTTCAATATTCAATCCCAACCTAAATGAATTAAATCGCAAACTCGTTTGCTTATTTACACCTCTCTAAACGCAGAGAACCCAATGAATTATAGGTAGGTGGATCTCCCACACAGAATCAAAATGTATGTATACACAGTTCAGCCTTCAAATAATGGGTTTCGACTGCAGACAAATATTTGCAAGTTGAACATTATCTCCGAAAAACGTATTCAAGTTACTGGATGTCGTGACATCGAAATGTAGAAGAATAGTGCCAAGAGAGCTCCCTCACTTTTTTCATTGTAATTATTTCTAGTCTGTTGGAATTTTGCCCACATTTCTATTTGAACTTTTCTACGTCCTCTTCTTACATGTCTCGTTTTCTCTGTCAACAATTCCAGTCAACGAATGACCATTTACGAAGCCTTGGAACATCCTTGGCTTAAATCGGAAATCGATGATGATCAACGTAGACGAATACCCGCGTCACGTTACAAGGATTGTCAGGCCCGAATGCATGAACGCATGGTAAGCACACACATTGATTCACCATTGCCTTTCATTGTGCCATCCTATATTCATGCAGAATTCAACCTTACATTTCCCTGATGTGTCTGTGAGTGATTACATGAACGTTAGGTAGAGTGCTCCACTTCTTCATGCGCTCTTTTATGGTCGATAAATCTGCCAATTAAACGATAAACAAAGGGAATTTTATGATGATTTGGAGCACGGTAAGTTAACGTAATTGTGCCACTGTTTTAAAAGATTATCATTCATTCAGGCAGTAAGTTGTTCAATAAATCCGCCAGTCAATCAACTGATTATATGAACTCCACGATTCATTGAAATGTATTTAGGATAACATTTCAAAGAATAGAAGTCAGTGGCTTGAATGCTGTATGTTGGGCCTGCCGAAATCCCGTGCCCCATGAAAAGCAACAAACAACACAAAAAGTTTCAAAAAGTGCACGGTGAAATACAAAAGTTGGTTATTCCAAATGTCTATCGTTTTCCTGTGTTTAACTGTTTCCCTTTCTTTCCACTTTGTTCTGTATTCCAATCCACCTGACCCCTATTATTGTTATTATTGTTGTGGTGTTGGCATCATGCTTGTCCACAAGCCGGTGTTAAATATGCATATGTATATCCTTTTTATTATCGCGGTTCGAGTTCTGAGAAACACAAAATGTACACACTACTGACGAGCCCCAAACAGGACTGTCCAGTGCTCTTTGTCGGTTATCACAAACATTTCCATCGCATTTGAATATATATTCTATTTAGATTTTATCTCAACATCCTGGTTACTAATTAATGTGCCTCTAAAAGCCCCCATTTTAGTGACTAACCTACTCGGCGCTAATCAATATACCCCATTTGTCTCCGTTCAGGGTGATATATGGCAACGTTATCCAGCAATAGGTCATTTGGCAAACTATTCCTCTCTTCGCCAGAATCGTCGTGACAAATACAAGATCCATGAGACTAACTTTGGTAAGCAAAATTACGGGAACCAATGTTTGTGGTTTTTTATTCGTGTATTGTACAGTGCCAATGAAATTGAATTTTCCCGATGACCCGCTTTTTTTAAAAACTCAAAAATATTCTCATGCGAGCAAGAAGAAACATCATGTTCACGGGATGTGTTAAATTCAACTATTTCGTGATAATCTCATCAGCTGTGTACATACATGCGGATCACGTTTGGGTAAAACAGTGACAGGTTTGGGGACAGACGAACACACACGGAGAAGAAATCTTAGGTGATCGTAAGTGACCTTAATGTTTTTCATAGACACATGGTTTTGTATGAAGTTTGTTCCTTATTCACTAATGCTCCTTTTTGTGAAACTGTGGAAATTGTCTGTTCATATGCCAATGAACTCAACATTCTCACACATAGTCTCCGAAAATTACTGCTTCTATGTACTAAAGATGTACAGTTCTGTTTTAACGAAGATTATTATCGTCTAGTTGAAGGGGTTGCAATGGGTAGCCCACCAGGACCGGTCCTGGCTGATATATATTCATGGGAAACCTGGAGAATGTAAAACTGCGGCAATGCATAAAAAGTACACGCTTCTAAATCCTTTACGTGGATGACACATTTGTCATACTGAATGACAGCACACAAGCACAAGTGATACTTAGAAAACTCAACCGTTCACATCCGAATATTAAATTCACGAATCCGAATATTCCTTCCAGTTCCTGGATGTTAAATTGACGAGAAAAGAGGACGGATCTCTCAGCATATCCATATTTTACAAACCGACCTGGATGGGACAGTATATTAATTTTAGAAGTTTCTGTCCAATACAATGCAAACGATCGTTGATGTACAGTTTATTCTCTAGAGCCAGGAAAATCTGCTCCAGTGAAACGTTAGAGTTCGATGTTCGCTGCATATCCACGGCACTACACGAAAATGGATACCCTAAAACGTTTATTTCAAAGCATGGAGCCCCACTGAATAAAATAGAACAAGGTGACACCGCCTCAAAAAGCTGTTTTTGTCACCATACCTTTTCGAGGTGATCAAAATGATAGGCGAATACAGCGCAGGTTGAAACAAGCGATTGAAAGAACGTATAACGCTGCCCCCTTATAATACTGCAAGACACGAAGCGAATGTGCGCTGAATTCAATCTTGACAAACCCGACTCTTCAGTTACCTCCTTCTGTGTTTACCTATTTAAATTTACTTGCGGTAGCAAGTACGTCGGAAGAACTGAGAGAAGATTGTCTACCAGGATAGCAGAGCATGTACGGAAACATTTGGTGTCTAACGGGTTCAAGCTCCCGTCCAGTTCAATCGCCTGACATATACTGCATTGCAAAGAATGCGGCAAACCTAGGGACTGCCTTTCATGTCTTGATCCATCAGAAGGGTAGCCGTCTACGGTTCGCTGAAGCGGCTGCCATTCGACGGTACAAGCTCGATTTATGTAAACTGACAGCATTTGTGGATGGCCTCGCGCTGCCCGCTTCTAGGTGTCACTGTCCCCCTTCATCTCCCCTTCCCCCATCCTGCAGTGATTCCACCTGTCTGCTCTTATGCCCAATCCGGTTCATATTAGTGACCTTTGGCCTTCGTATTGATTGATTTCTCTTCCCTGTGTGTGTTCACCTGTCCCGAAACGCGCAGCTCTCTTAACCAAACGTGGTCCGAATATATGTACACCGCTGATGAGGCTACCACGAAATAGTTGAATTCAACACATCCTGTGATCATGATGCTTCTTCTTGCTCTCATGAAAATGTTAAGGGGAACTGCAATCATGGAATTTCAAAATATTCATTTGAGATTCTTGCACCTTCAAATGCAAACTTGTTCCTTATGTTTCATTCTCGACTCAACTACTCGTAAGTAGTACTGTTTATCGTTAACTTTTCCATTCGTGAACATTTCAGCTACTTTATGATTGTGACGCAATCTCTTGCACATTAGACTTTGGTGGTCTATACTACATGTTTGCACTGTTTTCTTTAATCGTTTTACACTTGTTCCTCTGAATCAAATTCAGTAAGTCAGTGGTCACTTGCAATGCTCACTGTCATGACTTAAGAAGCCGGT